>WIXG01000059.1:0-287308 GCA_009869945.1 Mesaphorura yosii | reverse complement strand
AAAACCACCTTTCCATGTCCATCCGGAAGGCAGTTATTGGCTTCCAAAGTTGGAACTTTTTCATATGCTAAAATGCACAGCGCACCAAATTCTCGTGAATACCCCACTGTGAGTCCCCTAGATGAGACTTGGCATATTTATAAGCTCGTTGGATTTATTTTAATCAAAACCTAATAACCTCAAGGTGTTCGTCCCATATCAACTTTCCTCGTTCCTCAAATCCCTTCAGTCTCACAACTTTGCATGCGGCTCAGCTAGCCCGAAGCCACTCGGCAGTACTGACTATGCCAATTTGTAAAGACATTTTTATATTATTTCTCCTGTTCCTGAGTTCTCTACTTAATTAAACTTTGTATTTATTTTGTTGTTTCTCTGCTTTAATTAGTCATGTGCCATGTTAACCCGAGGCCTTATTAAGCAAGGCCTCGGTGGTGGGCCGAATGAAATAATGAAGGCGACCGTCATTTGAAACCTCAGTTCGTGATAAAGGGTTTGAAGTAAGGTGGCAGTAAAATCTGTTGGTGAACGTGGCCGGCTCGCGTGTGCGAAGCCAGGCGACTAGCCCCACACGATGGAGACTCACTAGCGAGGAAATCAGAGCCAATTTGGACCAATTTATTACTGCAATAAAAGTTTCAATCATTGGGTTTCTAACGCCTGGCAGAGTGAAAGTAACTTACATGGTTATTTTAAATAGTTTTAAGTGAACCGGTTTGTGAGACGATTTCTTCGGACCACGTCCAATTTAGCTCGATCATACAACCTTTTCGCACTTTCCATGCACCCGAATAACGACACATACAAAATAATAACATAAATCATTCCTTTCCGTGCTCAAGCCAACCAGAGCCTGCTTCTACGATTGAGCTCTAAGCACCTGAATGCCTCCGTTCTGTTCTCCCACAAAGTGGTAATCATAAAGGATAAAGGTTTCAGGGCTATTTTTTAACTGAAAACTGGAGCTTAAACAGAAAATATAAGTGGTTCAATCACAAAGCAATTTATCACTTCGCTCGTGTGCGGCGCGTAATCATATGCGAAGAAAGTAAAGTGTGAAAATGTTCTTTTGCAGTGGAAAATTCCATCTTCTCGAATTTCGCGGTTCGTACATGGAATTCCGATAACTACTGCACTCATCTTCTCACAAGTAATCCCACATTTTCATGGCAGAGCGAGAAGGCTTAGCAGGGAATATCTTTTATCTCAAATCTTGACGCGCTATTCATTTCAGTCGACGACGCGCGTGATTAAAATCCGACAGACAATGCCCGGTGGCCATTTGTGTCGGGAATGAGAACCGAGATATTATTTAAAGAATGAAAAGATAACAAAGGGTGATTTGATCTGAGAACCTAAGCTCCTTTTGGATATCTGACACTTTCGCCTGAGATGGTTAATTGCCGACGGCCGGAAGTGCGCAGTTGCCACTCGCGACTGTAACCCAATACTCAATGCATTGAATGGTGGCTAGATCGAACGGGACTGGGCAGAAAGAATGTATTTTAATAACGAAGGGCGGCTGTTGCTGTGCCTCACTTCATAGATCATCCCAACTTGTTTCGGCCTTCCACGAACCGATGTTGAACGTTGCGAGGAAGGAGAGCATGTGAAGGAAACTGCCATACTTGCAAGTTGTTGCTCCGTGGCTTGAGTTTAATTTCAGAGTCTGGCACAGGAAGGAAAATAAAGTTTGGTGGCAGAAGTTCTGAAGGCTTGGTGAAATATATTCTGGAGGCTTCCATGTTCAATTTTTATTGCATAAGATTTAGTTGTTATATAATATACAAGATAAAAGGGGAAAAAGTTTATTTTCGAAAGTATTTTAGCTGGACTCGTGGATTCTCTTATTGATCCATTCAACGTACTCGTCTCCAAGTTTGGTGAACACATCTGGTGAAGGCATAGCAGAGAAAAATTACGATATACATAACTCCGCAACTTTTCATGATATTAAAATGTGGAAGCTAATTTTCGCACCATAACTTTCACCGCAGATCTTGCTCGAGCTGTACGAAGCCACTCCGAGCTATAAAAAACAATTTAGATTTCATCTCCACGTTCCTCTCACACACACTCGCGGCCGACCGCCTCGACTCGCACGCCTTCACCACACCACAGAATTCTCACTCACGCCTCAATTAAAATTAATATGCTAAGTGTGCAAGTCTTACTTGGTAAACTTTCTCTTGCCGCTTGTACATCAAAGGACCGCCAGAATCCCCGTAACAAATTGATTTCTGTGGAAAGTTGGACAGAACGCCATTGACTTTCCACTTCGAACGAAGAGCGAGCTAAGCACGAAACGAAAGTGACTTACTTCCACGCTGGACTCGGTGCACATCATGAGGTCCCTCTTGAAGAAACGGCGGTAAGCCAAGTAGCAGAGCGCGTCACTGAGGAACGGCAGTTTTACGCGATATAATTGTTGAGGCGCCTTCTCTGACGTATCCAGCCTTCCCCAGCCTGTGAAGGAAGGAGACAGCGTGACATTTTCAGACTCGTTACGCTGGCTGAAATAATGAGTTTCATTTTTTGATGACAAAATGACGAGTATCACCTGCCGCGACTCCCTTCCGTCCTGTCAGTGTCTCCCTGCGCAAGCTTCTTCCCGGAAGACACACGGGCGAGATTTCATCTGTGTATCTGAGAGATTCCGTCAATTTCACAAGCGCCAGGTCCGCAATCAGTGTACGTGGGTTCCAGCTTCGGTGCAGAATGAACTTCTCCGCCTGCAGGAACGGCACAAGTAAATGAGAGACATAATGGCGCGAAGCGTGAGCGCTTTTCAGAAAAATATAATTGCATAGTCTTGTCAGATTTTTTGTGTGAGAGTTTCATTTCGTGTTTCATTTGTGATTAGAGTTTATTTATATTGCCTGAATGGTAACTTCGCTGCCGGTGAACGCGAGTCTGTCAGTTCCACCCAAGAACACGCTAATTGATTCGGCGTTTTTGAGGCAGTGCGCCGCAGTCAGGACGTACTGGTTCGAGATGAGGCTTCCGGTGCACGCGGTCTGAGTTCCATCGGTTCTCGTTATGTCGAGTTGACAAACCCACGGAAAGACGCCTTCACATAATCAACAACAAAGCTGCATGAAGCGTGGCTTGAAGTAACAACACAAAGTATAATTATATAACATGAAATACGGTTGTTTGGCTAACCTGGTTCCACGCTCTTTCCTCCAACAATCTAATCTCGGGAACAAGAAGAGCAAAATCAGGATTAATATTATTTCTCAAGCTGGTGCTGATGATGATGGTAGTGGAACTAATAAAGTGAACTCCAAACAGATAACGCTATAATTAGGTTACGGAGTCTAATTGGGTTAGTCGAGTGGCTTTATTATTCCGCAATGCTGAGTTTACGCTCGTAATAAAACATATAATATACAGACACGGGAAAAAGTCACGGAGAGGAGCGAACTAAGGGGAAAAATTACATGGAAAGGAATGAAAGGAACAGCGCCACGAGGGCACGAGCATTGTTACTCTGATTCATACTCATCCCAGTCTTACTCCGAGAAATGCAAATGCAAGGAGCAGAGGCAGAAGCCTATGCCGTGATGGCGAATGACTTCATCTGTCATTCCTCAACTTGCTACGCGTGCAATGATAGTTTGTATTGTACCAGAGAGACAGTCGTTAGCAGAGAGAAAGTTTAATATAATTTGCACCTTTCCTGCCGCCGCCGCCGACTTTCTTCATCGTGCCTTCACCAAAACCGTGCGCACGTCCTCGTCCTGTCTGTTCGGCTCTACAAGATCTCATTAAAAGTCGGCAATTTGCTCAATTCCGACTCATAATCCAGTCTCTATCGCACCAGAGTCATAAACTACTTCAGCAAATTTGCATTAATTTTGACACTCCACCCTTCATAGATGAAGGCATAGGCAGGGTACGCGTATCTCGCTTCAACACATTTTGTATGCATTCTCGTGTGATCCACAAAATAACACGGCACACTGTGCAATACATCAAAATTTATCTCTCTCGAGTCTCGTCTCGACCCAGAAAGAATGTCAGTCTGGGACAGATTGACAAATAAAGGGTAGGTTGCCTTTTGAACACGGAACAATCTTGACATTGCTTTTGCCTAGTGAATGAATTAGCACATTCTGTTGCGCTCAAATTCCTTCTCTGAACACAAGACGCAAGACTAAATTTAAAACCGTGAAAGAGACAATGAATCGCTCAGTCAAATCAGACGTTGCTCTTGTTGGAAGTATGCCTCTCCGTATTGATTGGCGTCAGATTACCTTCACCTAATTCCAGTGAAATTGTGGCAGCCCATTCGGAAGACATCAGATGTCAAGCGTTTAAATTAGACGGTGGCCCACAAACCAACCTTGAATACAACATCGCAGTTTGTTTTTGATTTTCCTTCTGCCAGGAATTCGTTTTCAGTTTAGGCGGGGGCATTTTAGTGGTTTTACGAATTTATTTAATTTAGCTGGCCATCCCCCAACTCTCTTTGAAGGTCTCGATTCAATTTACGTGTCGTAATACAATTTATCGGGACATGAAAAGAGGGATCACTTTAGCAATCTGTCGATAAGCAGTCCACACAGGCGACCTTTTCTGTGGAATGTGGCTTTAAAGAAATCTTTCACGTAATTGGGCGCGAGAGGAAAGCTAAAATGGAGCAATTTCCATGATGAGTTTTCGGCGATGTAGACAAATACGCAAAAGAATCTTTTTACGGTCGCGAGCTGTGTGTTGATGCAAACTGCTGCTTTTACTTGTGGCCAATGAATCGTGAATTCGTGCACGAGAACGCGCAGTAAATAATAATGAACAATTCTTTGGCACATCAAAAGAAAGAAGCTTTCTCTTGTATTTAAGTTGAGTTTATAGGTTCTTTTTATTGTGTTGTTGAATTGGAAAGTAGTCTGGCTTTTTAGAATATTTATACTGCCTCCCAACAATAAACCAACCAATCTCCCCAACATCTTAAAGACTTTCTTTACGGCTCCATATTCGGTTTTATAATAATAATTTAAATTTCTACCCCTTCATAAAACTACGACATAAAAGCTTTATCTTCCTCTTAGCACTGCGCAGCGCCTCGCAACAGCGTAATGGTCGAGGTCACATACAAAATCTCAATTCTTCTGAATTACATTCCTGTGATGCAACTGCACACTCGGAGACATGGACAACGTGAATTCGGAAGCGTATGGACGACTCGTGGACGTCGCTGATTTCCAGACTGACCTACAACTGTCCGACCTGTTCCCAGAAATATGTGCCAATTTAAGCGAGTCCATGCGAGTGGTCGCATCTCCTTTTTTTTCGCGTCGCAGAGTCGCGTTTAAAATGAAATATAATGGAGATAGAGCTAAGGCTTGCTAACTGCCGTTTGGGATCGTGATAAAGGGAATGATAGATGAAGAGACATAACTTTACCTTGGAGTTTCTGCCATGTCGTCCGCACTCGCCGATGCCGTGACTACCTCCTGCCTCGTCATTGTAATTTCGTTCCTTCCTCGCGAAGAAATTACATTCTGTGACTGCTCGTACATTAAGATCTTGTCTGACTCGAATGGAGATTCTTCTTCGGAGGGACGTCGTGCGCACATGCACGTTTGATCCGCAATATAAATACGAGTTACGGCCGAATCTCAAGTCACCTTTTAAATTGACTGTTAAAGTATCTCTATTCACTGAGCAATTACTCAAGTGCACATTCTCGCAGTGCAGAATTACACGCGAGTGCGCGGCAGGTGAGACCAGCAGATAGATGCAGTCCTGCGTAAAGTTCAGCTCGAATCGCCCCGACGTCGCATTAAACCTGCACAAGCCACATAACACATTAAAACCCTCATTATTCTTAAATTTATTCTTCCTCCGTTCATATTTTATGCGGTCCTAGTGTTTTATATTTTATTTTCGTTTATGCCTCGTTTTATTTCTCTGGCAAGGGCATCTTAGTTCTTCCCGAGGACTTGTCATTAAAACAAGGAAAAGACCGTCGTAAAAATGAAAAACATCAACCAGCAAATTGGCCATTTCTACTTAGCTAATGAGTTGAAGTGCTGTAGGCTTTAAAGTTCGCAACAAACGTACAGATGCCTAATGGCAAATAAACTCTAAACTTCAATGGCGGCTGATGAGAATAAACTTGGCACACGTGTCTTTCTCCAAGTCATAACCAGGAGGCCAGAATAAAAGTCTGGACAAAACGTAGACCCGAAATCATGCAGTGCGCGAGTGTGCTCTCGCCTGCTCGTGTGGCTTTCATATTTTATGTTTTTATGCAGGAGCACTGCGATCGCACACGCGGTCTGAATCAAAATTCGTGGGTGAAAGCGCAGAGGGTGAGCATCAAACAAAAACGATTGGCTTTACCTACTTTTGATAGCAAGGTTGATTGCGGGCTGATCTTCGTGACAATGTTTCAATGTCAGTGCTGTCATTACTTCTGCCCCTTGCATTATCGTAGTATTCAAATTTGTCTAAACGATGTTCGTCCTGGCTGTCATTACGAGCGTAGACACGCGATGTGAATGTGAAAATAGAAATGTCGCTGTCATTTGCGATGCTCCCACCAACCAAGTTCTTGTGCGTGGTCGTACTTTGTTGACCGTTGGCCACACTTAAATGGTCCGTGGGACTTCTGTCGTGACTGCCTCCGTCATTCGGTTTGGCGGTCACCGACGTGGAAACTGGAAGGCGCGTGGTCGACGACGAGAGACCGAGTTCCTCGAGCAGCGCATCGTCTATGGTCACTTTGGAGTCCACAAAACGACCGATGTAGATGTCCGGAGAAATAATCGCGTTGGACGTGAGAATTACCTCAATGTCCTGCAAAACCACACGCAGTAATTCAGATGCTAATGCCAGCTTTTCACGATGAGATAAACGACTGCTTGTAACGACTCCAGGAGCTCAGCTAAATACCATAATCCGACAATAAAAGATCATGTCTACTTCTCCTCACACAATGGACAAATCGGACATGTACACAACGGGTGGGATGGCAAATGAATGAATGTTCAATCATTTTTCATCCGCCGACATAACGTGATAAGAGAACATTTTGCGTTGTTTACCGAGGTATCCTGCCTGGAGCCTTTCACCAAGGAAATTGATGATGGAGGTGGAAAGGTGCCTGTGCTCGTGATCTGCTCAAGCCGTGATGGGGAGTTCCCTGCTCCATTGGTGGTGGACGGCACCAAGTGGCTCGTTAGCCAAACTTCGTCTGGACTATTGATGTAGTCATCCGACCGACTTTCTTTTCCAAATCCTGAGCGTATGAAAGAGTTGTGGATCGGCAGTGTGTTTGTTCTTGAATGACTGACACCGCATTGGGATATCGCAAGAACGTGAAGTGTAAGCACAAGAAATCTACTGGACCAAAATGCACTGCCGGAAAATTTGTAAACAATTCGAAAAGGCTGAAAAAAGCTTGTTTTCGACATTTGGACCCAGTGAAAGTATGCTTTGGTTAACGCGAAAGATTTATTGAGCGTACTCTTCTTAATTATAAAATATATATTGTGGAACGTTTCAATGATCAAGTGTCTTGCAGCCAGGCGCAATTACGTCAACTACACTGGAGCATGTTACTTGTGTCTTTTATTCCGTGCTGGAATTAATTGATTCGAGCATAATTAATCGTTGAATGACCTCACAGATGAATATTGAGGTACGTGCCATGTATTTCAGAATTCAATATTCGCGAGCCTTCTCTTCTCGCCAGAATGCTGTGTGGCTGCAGTGGTTCGATGTTATTTAGTCTGATTGACAATGGTAGAAGCAAGATGAGACGAATGAGTATCTCCAGACAAGTATCAGTTCTAGTCCAAATCCGCATTCCATACGCAGCAGGCTTGTGGCCGACGTGAACAGACAAATATTCTGACATTAATAATAAAACTAGTTACAAATTCCATGTGGTTGCAAATCCACAGCGTTCCTTCAGAACAATAGAACCCCATGGAACCACCAGGCACAAGATTTGTGCGCTCCATTTATCGCTGGTTCATCGGTTCGGCAATGAAAGCTCCAAGCAGTAGACAATGCATTCAAACAGAAGGGCAGCATCCAAGCCACAGTCACAGCGTGTCACTGCGAGCTGATCTCATTTCCATAAAACCATGTCAAGTTTTCTTGGAAATAAATTGCTCAAATTTTCTCTAAAATACATATGAAAATGGCAAATGTACAAATCCGATCAGCTCAGTACAAATGCTTGATGTATGAGAGTTATCCTGATCCGAAAAAGTAGGCAATGGCTGGCAAAGAATTGCTGCGTAGGAGTAGAAAGCTGTGCTTGTGATAACCAGGCACCGTCGAGAGCGTATTGTCTTGTCGATGAACTTGTGCCGAGTCAGAGTGAAAAGCATCCGCACCAGTTCGGAGAAAAGGCTTTATCAGGAATGCAACAAATACTGACGGAATAAACACAATACAGAAACAGGCGTAATCATTTCATGCATTATCCCTACAGCCCACGAAAGTCGTCATTTTGCTCTCCAGTCACATAGTCATAATAATACAATATTCTGTATTGGTATTTGGAGCACACGAGGAAATGAAACATGACAATTTTACAAAGTAGACTCGCAGAAACAAAGGAGTTCGCAGCAGTCACTACGTTGAACTTGAATCACTGCTTGTAACAAAATACGACCTAATCCGGTGCTACTTGATTAGGTTCACGATGAATGCCTTCATAATGTAACGTAACATATCTGCTCCCGAACCCATCCAAATAATTGAGGCCAGGCGAAATGTGCGCCGTTCCTGAAACCAGCTTAGGAAGTCCTCGCAGCAAACAATCGATCGGCCATGAATTCAAATCACTAAGCTAAGAACTTATTGCTTGCTTCAAAATATTAAGAATATCTAATATGGCAGAGTTGTATTTGAGTTTGAAAAAGAGGTTCATAGCGCGCGTGCCCAAGAAAATAACACACGGATAAGCGTAATTTCAATCAGCGAGCTTCAATTCGGTTTCAATCAAACGCTAGCCTGCTGCAGCATCCAATTTTTTAAATCATCAAACATTTGAGTTTATTGATTCACGTGCGCAGTTGCCTATTAAGTAAAAATAAGATGCACTTTGAAACTACTACGAATCTTTGATACAAGTACGAAGTGCGTCGCGAACTATTCTGCTTATGAAGGAAGTTGGTTGGAGTCGATGCCTCTCCATAAATCACCAACTTCCTTTCTCCAGAGACCAACTGAGAATATCATAATGAGTGTAGCAGGAACAATGTACAACAGTGCTACAAAAAGAGACAACATTTCGGAAGTTGAAGAACGATTATCAGAGGAGAAGTAACTTAGTTTTGCAAGGATTTACCAGGTTGGCCCATACTAGTTAAAAACAATGCAACGAACGCCCCAGTTAATCCTAAGACATAGCCTGCAATAAGTTAAGAATCCAAAATGTACTTGTGTATTGTGATTACAAATCCGAATTCAGCCAAATCTGCAAAATTCTCTTACCGACTGAGGTGCTAGCAAAATAAGGACGGAATCTGTTGCCCTTTAGCTTATCAAACGAATATGCAAATCCAGTCAGCAGCCCTAAAATATGATTGAAATTGAATTAGAACCCATGGTGATCCGTCTATGTAAAAGGAGATTGAAATTGTGTTGGATGCTTTCAAACCTGGGACAATGATGTCCCCGAATCCAAGAAGAGAAGGTCCGGAGCATGATGACAGTCTTCCCAGCTGCGGGACCTTCAAAAGTAATGGTAACTGTTCTGGAGCTTCTCCGCCAGAAGTTCCTGACCCTGACCCTCCAGTTGCAACAGCTCCCATGATGCTCTCTCCGTTCTACATATTCATCATGTCGTAAAATTATTTTGTCTTATTATTCGAGAAAACAAAATCGTAAGAACACTAGGTCAGGAATAAACTTACCCAAGTGAAATATGGCGTGATAAACACCATAACGATGTCGTAAACAAACAACATCGATAATAAAGTCGTACACCACTTCAAGTTTGGGATCCGCAAAGTTTGAATCATGTTGATGCTGCAAAGAAGTATCGAAGTCAATAAAGTCTTGTCGTAAAATAGCCTCGTCTATGCACTTGTGCATGGCTGATTTTTATTAAAACATTACCAGAAAAATACTCCCAACGTATCCTGCAGAACAGCGGAAGTTATGGGTCTGTGGCGAAACACAAACCACACCACCGGGATGGACATAGCAACCAAACCCAGGAAAATTTCCCAAACATCAACTGATCGTATTCTATAATTAAAGATTAAAATTTTAACATCTGCAACATACATCAATATGAAAACCGAAAGCTTTTGCGAGTTGTAGAGGATATCTTACTTGTAAATGTTCAGTCGGACACCGAAGTATGCTAAAACTTGCTTAAAAATGTTATATGTGGCTCTTGCAGATGCAAAGCAGAAGATCGCGATAAATACATAAACTGGAAAGAAGTAAAATATTAAAATATTACTTGGAAAAATTCAGGACTTGATAAATGCATGCGCCGAATTTCCTAGAACTGACCTAAGTATTTGAAGAAAAAGTAGAGCAGCAGCAAAGTCGTAGTTATAAAGGTCACCATCAAAAGTATCAGTTTCAGACTAAAGTTGACTTGTTCGCCGGTATTTGTCTCTTCTTTATCGCCACCTCCGTCTTCTAAACCTTCGGTTCTGACCAGACTACTCATTTATAGAAATATTTTATTGTTAAACGATAAATATGTGCATAAGTGAATAATAATAAATGATAATATGAGCATGTTATTATGTTAGGGATTTTGAAGAAATTCACTCACCCGACAGTAGTAAGATTTAGAGAAGGTACACCGGTGCTGCTTCCCACGAGTATGCAAAATATGGCCAAACCCCACAAGACCAACGTGCTGAAGTTGAATCCTTTTCCACCGAAAAGCTTTGCTGTCACGTCCAAGTGAGTCAAATTCTGCAAACGTGATTATCTACTGTGGTAGATGAATTTTTTATAAAGGTCTTAGAAATATGCAAAACTAACCAGGCTTTCAAACTTCAAGGAATCTGATACTATTACAAAAATCTCCATCCCGTATGACTCGTTCAAGCTGTATGTATAGTTTGATAGCAGAACCAGTCCTGCACCTTTTTTCTAAATTTTTCCGGAATTTAATTTCCTGCGTAAGTGCTATTTAGATAAAATATGCTTCACCTTGATGTAGCTAAACTGTTTCTGTACAGTACAGTTTGATCGGGCGCTGAGAACAAATAGGGAGAAGTTTCCACTGGGTGGTAAGTCATTCCCTGTTAAGTTGTGTCTGCAGAGATCTATTTCACTGAAGTCCAACAGCTTATAAGGTAGCTAAAACAAACAGAGCAAAATTATTGCAAGAACTGGAACAAAATTGATGTAGCGAACTCGATTCCACTAGTCATTTTTTGAAAGAATACATGACACAATTAACGTTTGAAGATTATGCGCGAGGCTCGACTTCACTGCAATTGGAGGTATCTCTTCACGTTAATTAGGCTAGGTTGAAAATTAGCAATGAATCTTACGGCTGTGAAGGGATCCAAGTCATAGTACTCATGAGGATACACCAGGCAAATCTTCTCGTCACCTCGTCCTGGGATCGTTAGTTCCATGACTCCAAAATAATACTCGGTACTCTCCTGCAACACATCACTGATGAATTAAATAACGTCATCCCGGGACAACCTAGGCTTTAGGCCTCAAGATTTTCTTAAAGCATAAAGATTAGAACATACCTTTTTTATTCTTCCAGCTTCCCCAAGAACCACACACGAACTGCAGATACCAAGGAGGACAAATACTAGTTTGCGTCCAGCAGCCATGCTTACTATTAGTAGGCAGTTCAGATGACGGTCAGGCGGATACCAATGATATCAAAAATGTCAAGCAACGATGACTTGTTGCTTGGTATAACTTTAAATTGAATTGTTAAAGCCTTTATCGTCACTCCATTCTGACTGAGATATGTATTGAAATTTTTGTGACTTGTGTCTACTAAATTAAATTTAAAAAATCAAGTATCCGTACCACAACAAGTAAAGAAAGCTTTCTATGGGTAATCAGACACCAGTAAATTTCTAGAACAATTAAGCTGCAATGTTAAGGTAAGGTCAGGTGCTCGAACAATGCAGCTGCAACCACTTTGGCAGCAGCATAAAATGAAGTAAAATGGAATTGTTATTAATAAGTTACAAGAAGATGAAGTCATATGGGGACGAAAATAATGGGTGCGCTGCGCTCTCGCACTCTCACTTTTTACTGTTGCAGTACGCAACTCCAACTTGAATTCTTCATTTAGTAAACACCGCCTCAGCGCACTGGGCTCTATCGTTTGTGCGACGTTGTTATGTGAGGCTATGATTTCTATGCACAAGATCTCTGCGAATGGACGAGCATAAGCAGAAGATCGTTTCCGATAATAACATGCCCAGTTTGTAGTTGCCTACAAACTTCATCAGCCTGTCCTAAAGACCTTAGCCACTTCACCATTGTTTCCAGTAAAAAATCCATCTCTTCATGACCGCTTAACAGTTTTTCTCTGTTAGACATCAGAGGATATAATTTACGATCGATTTCAAACGCATGAATCAGTTGCTTCTGAGAAAAGTCATGCTGATTTTATTATTACACTTATTGTTACACAAAAATGTTTGAATTAGGGAAAGCTCTGGCGTGATCCGAATTTTCAAGAATGTGTAGAGAGCGAGTGACTTGAATGCGATGCGGGGTTACAATTGCTAGTTTTCTTAAAACCAATCAACAAAAACAAAAACAGATCCACGTACACGAATGCAAATTCTATTGCGCTAATCCGTTGAGTTATGCTACCCACGAGGATCACTGACTCATACTACTTGCCATTATTAGAACGCATAGCATAGTAATAACCTTCGTACAATACCGATTTTGGGTGGATTCCAAACTTTGCTTTGGCCAGGAAGAGCTTAACTATTTATTAAGCAATAATACAAATTACAAAATTCATGAACAAGATATCCCAAAGTCAGAACGGGCATCTTGACTACAAAGTGTGAAGTGTAAACCATGCTTGAAAGAGTTCAATTTATATTGAACAGACAAGTTCTTTGTATTCACATTTGGACTGGTAGGAATACCTTATAAACCTTATAAAACTGTGCAAAGTAAACTAACGCTAATAATACTTAACATTGAGGGTCATTGTTTTCATGCCTGCTTGCACACACGAACACTGGCATCTAACTATAGTCTAAGATGGTTTCCTACACACAACCGTTAATCAATTATTAATACAAAGAACTATATTACATTACCATACTACTATTTCGCTCGTCTCTCCTACACCTACAGCAATATTAAATTGTCCAACCACGACGACAAAAAAAAATTGTGGGCAGTTTCTGTAGTTAATTGAAAAGATCATTGTTGACGATATTGCTGGGCGTGGAACGCAATGCATCAAACGATGTAAGCATGCAATCCGTTCTGTCATCTCACTTGTTAAAATTTTAATTGAGTGTTTTCAAAAACGAAGAAACTTGTCATTCTGTTTGGCGAGAATGCTGCTTCTGTCTGCGTCTTGTTTGTCCTTTCAGATAGACGATTTTGCAGATAAGTTTTGAGACGTTTTTAATTGTTGTGAGAGGAAAACAACGAGGCATTTTGTTTCTCGTTGACCTTTTCATGTGCGGGCTTGCTTGCGGGGAGCAGTGCGAATCTGTTACCTGAAATGAAGAAGTTAACATTAAATCAAATTTACGATATTTTGGGCATTTTGGTGATTACCTTTTTACTTGCAAGTGTGAATGTCGGTTCGTGTAATACATGGTTTGCACTTCACGTAGCAGCACCAGATGAATTTACATTGGCAGCGTTCCACCTTCTTTACAACCTGAAAACGATTCAAAATTCCATCATGAGAGTTTTGCGTGTGGTTGCGATTATTAAACATTATTGGAAATCTTTATGGTCGATCCACGGGAAGAGGTACCACTGGAGTCCAGAGATGCAATTTTGCTTCCGACTCGCACTCGCATATGAAATACCTCCGAAATGAGATTTAGAAGAATAAATTTAAAGCATTAGCCACTTTTGCAGCCAGGCATTTAATTTCACTGCGACTAGCTTGTCAACTAGCTCCATCGACCGGAACAAGACAATGCGAAGAGGAAGATCACAACTCATGGTTTAAGAGGAACGACCAGAAATGTTTTTTGTCTAATTCCGAGGCTGGAAGCGTACCTTAGCGTTAAATCCACGACCACAGCATATTTTCTTGCACGAGTCTGGAGCCTCGGAAGTTTTATTGCAGACTCGCCCCGAAGTACCCAAAATGCCTTTCTCTGGATCATGCTCGCAATAGTCTGGCGACTTCCGTAGATGGACTAATTCGCCCTTGCTCACTGAGAACCTTCTTCCACTCTTCCGTCGAAGTCTCTTTTGTGATTTTAGTGCAACCTACATCAAGTAAGAAGAGTTCATTTTTTAAAGTTTGCTACACTCAAGCCGCATATGAATGTCAGATATTCACTTACCTGCACCGATTTCTCATACTTTTTCTTCAAATAATTTCCGATTATGTTAAATCCTGGTAAATTCTTCCAGCAAGTTTTAAGTTCGCAGGATCCTGAAACACCGTGGCATCGACATTGCATCTTCATCAGATGTGAAATGGCCTGTGAATCACAAACTACTTTAGCATTTTATACAGGAGCGGGCTGAAAATTGACCTGATGCGAATTGTTATTGAATGAATGGCTTTGGCGATGGAATCAAAATTAATCAAACACTTTTAATAGGCAGGAGGTGATGTGCTGCCATTTGGGAAGGAGGAAGGAGAAGGCCAAGCGGCAATGATTAATTATTTTAGTTTTCAGATTGTTCATGTGCGCATAATTTCTGCATGTCTCTTACATTTCAGAAGAAGCACTTCTGTGAGGTACAAATTACTCGAGGTATCAGTTTCAGTCTCCTCGTAATAAAAAATTACACTTCACAAAAGTTGCAACAAGTTTGGCGAGCAGTGGCAGTTACATCTGCAACCATTCGAGGAATAAGCTGCGCTTGGGCAGGCAAACTTTTTGGCCATTCAGCCAAGTGCGATATAAATCATTTTTCTAAGTAAGACACCCGCACCCGCATGTTTCAGGCATTCTTAATGGCTTAAAATACCTCCGAGTTGAAATTGTGCTTTCCGTACCAGGAAGCGCAGCAAAACTGCTTATCTCACAAAACTTTATGTTCGCGGGGAACTTTTAATTCTGCTCTGTAGCGAATGAATGCATAATGTAGTGATAAAAAGTAAGTTTTGTGATTTACCTGTCGCCCAGCTTCATTATTGTGCAGATTCATGAGACTGCGCACGTTCTTCGACTCGTCTGGGTTGGCTCTATCTGGAGCATCCACAAATCGACGAGAAAATTGAACTCCAAACTTTAGGTTGTCACTTTGAGGAAAATAAATGAAAGGCAGTCAAGAGAAATGTCAAAGATGCAAAAATAAATTATTTTATTTACTCTCGAGCGTTTTTATTGTGACGGTTAATAAGAAGATTTAAGAGTTGGGAAGACGTTGGAGTCAATGAATCATGAAATGCTCAAGCACTTGGACGGAGAAACACGAAGCGGCACATACCTACATCCGCCCCATTTCCAGCCTTCCGGTGTACTTCTTCCTTGTTTGCTCAGGTCGCACGAGCACTCGTTCAGACTTCCCGAGCTGCATGCCTGCGTGATTGCGTGGACCACACCAGCACTTGTCACCGCATAAATAAATGCCGTCTCTTTGCTCCCTGAAATGTCACATTGACACATGTTTCGTTTTAGTGGTTCAAATATTTACTCCAGTTAAAAAAGCTCCGCTCTGTGTGCCTGCCTGTCTTTCTCTTTCACGAACGAAATGTGCCTACTAAACTCCGAAACTATTTTTCCTTCATAGACATTCCTCGTATCAAGAAAGTTAACGAATATTTGTACACTCGACATTCTTCATGCTACGCGAGGCATTTGCTTGCAGTTCTGGATTTGCTAGAGCAGGCCAGGCTTGAAAAATACCGAACGTTTTAATTCAAGTAATGAGGATTTCAACTTTTATTTTTCAACCATGCGCAAGACATGGCTGCACAAGTTCAGTTTCAGTTTAAGCAAATACGCAATTTGAATTCGATTTTGGTTTTCAGGAGCGTGGATGCCGTAACGCATAACTCGCACGACGAGACTGCGAATGGCTGCTTCAACAGAATTAATTAGTCAAAGGTGTCGCAATGGGTGGTCAGAGATTACCATATTGTGACAAAATAAATGTGACACTGAGCGTTATTTCGCGTAAACTTATTGGCGATGCGCTGGTGTACGTTACTTAACACCAGAGTCAAACTGTTAACAAAGCAAGCATCACGACGTGTATTTCAATAGATATTGCTTAACGAGGAAACTCAGCCAATATTAACTGGGTGAACGCGGTCCCAAGTTTCCCTCGACTCGGCTTTCCTCTTATTAAATGTCAAACATTTCTCAATTTTAAGCATGCCACTCTATAAAATGAACCCTTTTCAATTTCGAATGGCATGTCTAGTTCAGTTAAATTTCACACTCATTTCTAGGCGGGAAAATGAAGCTTCTGATTATCACCCTTATTTTTGGGACACTTGCTGCAAGTATGGCTCAGCAGTTCCATAATGCGCCTGGCTACTACAGACCGACTAATATTCGGTGGGTTTGCGCTCCACCTTACCAAATGCGACCCGTCCGGTATCCCGCAACGCGCCCGCAGTTTGTTCAACAGTCTTGCCAAGGAAATTGCCCCTGTCCAAAATTTTATGACCCAGTTTGCGGATCCAATGGACAAACTTTCGATAATCGCTGCGAATTTGAATGCTACCGAAACACTTGTCAGCGAGGTAAGGTATGACGTACAATGTTTCAAATCTGCTCTTAATTTTTTTTCCGTTATTTCAGCTATACAAGTTCTAAGCGCAGGAGCTTGCAATCGAGGGTGAATCCGAACAAATTAAGCGAAAATTCCGAATTCCGTAACAAAATATTTGTTAGCCAAACGTGAAAATAAACCTTGAATGAAATGTGCTCGAATTGGGTTGGGCGTGAGAAATTTCATGCTTTGTTCAATAAGAGATATTTGTACTCGTTAGAAGTAATACTTTGCACATGGCTGAAGCAGCAACAAATTCGAACAAGATTGTGATTTATGGATAATTTATTGTAATTATTTCATATCTCTTTCTGATCTCAGCCATAAATTAATTCCTTGTGGGAGACGGCATGCCACACGCAAATTCGCAAAAGTCAAGAGAAATGCAGAATGAAAATGGCTAGGTAAATAATTCGTAATTCATTTTTCACACGTGAGTGGGAAACCGTTTCCTGTCTGGAAAGCGAAAGCAGTTCCAAATATATTAACAAATTCATAGTTACGTTCAACGAGATTTTATTTGGCAGATTGGTTATAGCAAAAACACGGTCGAGAAGTGATAAAGTTAGTAGGCGCCAGTGAGTAAGGTTTTAAGCAATCAAACCCCAACTTAACGAAAAGACGATTTCACGAAAACCCGTTCATCCTGTGAACATTAATGCCACTTCGATTAACTCCATTAATTGTGTGATCACATTTATTTAAAATTATTCGATTAGTATGTCTGCCGATTGTTTATGTGGTGGTCGACTGGTCGTACTTGGTTGGCCTTCTTAAGCGCAAATGGTTGCCAGTGCATTGATTAAATATTTCAGTAATTAAAACTCCATAAGTCGCAATGTCGCAGTTGGTGAAAAAGTTTAGAGTCTTGTTTCTTATTTGCGATAATTCCACGCATCTTGTCACGAATTTGACATTCGGTGATACATCACATCCACATCGTTCACATGGTCTGGTCTCCTGTGTGCGTTCATGTAGACACCAAATCTCCATATTTTAAGGTTGCATTCGTACTCTTAAGACGGAATAATAAAAAAACTGATCTTTCAAGTTCTCTGCCTGATTCTGGCTGGCTGTGAATTTGGTAGTCAACCACGTTTTGCTGCTGCTGATAGTAAATGAGATAGGAGCAAGTGTTCTGACGTGTCTCAATGAATGAGAATTCTTTTCGTATAAGATTCGTCCGCACGCCAATAAATTTCCAAATTTTATGTGAGACAAGGGTTTGTAATTAAGCGATGGAAGTTGATTCCAGAAAGTCAATCGGTAGTTTCTCATTCGTTTGGGTGATGAAAACGTCAGTCAAGATAAGAAAAGCAGGGCCTTGATGTTATTGATACTCGTGAATTAAGAGATAAGATTACGGGCAAGATCAATTGAGTTATTGCGCAGCGGAGCGTTCAGCCCGTCCTTGCTGATGCTGTACCGTACCTAATCAGATTCGTACTGGCTTAAACTTAATTCGCTACCTTGACGGATCTCTGCCTATTCAGTAAGCGACTAAGAGATTGAAGATAAAATTGTAATAAAATTTCCTGCGCTGTGCCTACTTTTAATGAAACGTGTCTGACTCAATTTCCTTACACCATTTTTAGGTTTTATGAATTTGCCAAGATAGAGCCACGAAGAGCGCGTAATTGACCACACCCGTCATTTTATGTTCTATTAGTCCCAAAAGATCATGAATTTGTTTTGGTATGTTAGTGTTGCATAAATAAATACACAAAACTCATAAACTGAAGGAAAACGCTGTTCTGCACGCTCGTAAATAAATGCAGAACAAAGCTGTGTGCGGGACGGAATGAATTAATGAATCGTATTAAATTATATTCGAATCAAAAACTCATTCGAGATGCAAAACACTTTATTTCGTTGACTGAGGAGAGGGAATTACGACGGAGAAGAAGAGAGATGAAATGAAATTTGTCCAAATGCAAATTCATCTCGTGCACAGAGTGTCAGATGGAAAGAACGAAGCATTTATTACGATAAATCGTAAACTTCAGTCCCAAGCACAACAAAGAGACGTTGCTTTGAAAACAATGATGAATTATTGTTTTCTGCTGTTTTCATGAGGACCTCATTTCTCTCAAACGAGAAATTCGTTTCACGTGCTGGCAATCGTCAATGCAAAGAGAGCAAATCTGGCAAAGCTAAGGCAGGAGTGCGAGATCGAGCAATCAGATGTACTTGTCTCGGAGCAATAATGCGAACGCAGTGTTGCAGTGATGGAGAGAATCGAACGAGTGTCTTCCAGCCAAAGCCATCGTAGAGCGAACGAGCAAACGGGCTGCCTTGATCTGCAGACGCGGCTCGGCGATTGTGCCAATAAAAGATTTGGCTGAAGACAAAACGATTTCAGATTCTGAAATGATTTATTTGGTGCAACTCCTTTTTAGTCAACCACAAGAATTCCATTGCTGACTTTTAAACTCTTCTCAAATCTGAACTCAAAACGTAATATTAATAATAATGCATAATATATGTGCGTTGCATCTGCGAGGAAGAGCTCCGCCGTGTCTGAAAAGGCAATTTCGAAGTCCATACATAAAACATATATCCCCTTGTGTCATGTCATTTTAACAACGTCGAGTCAGTCAGCTCACTCTTGAAATGATAATCAAAATAATAACCAGATCTCTCGCCCTGCACATCACGCCGAGACGAGGCAGTTGACAGCGTGTGGATGCCAAGTCTCCATTGTCTCCAAGAAACGGGAAAAAATCCAAGAGTCCTCACTTACTTGAAACGGATGGCTGAATCTAATAACGGAGGCAGAAAATCATATTCCACTTCCAACGAAGTGCCTCTGCACAAGAAGTCCGTTGAGTCGTGAGTCTGAACAATTCCAAGGCTGGGCTTGAGTATTGGGGCAGTAAAAGTTGTGAGTTTTACCACAAACTCAACCACACTTTGAAAAAGCCACGGTTCAAATTCAATAAAAAGTTGGGAAAGAATAGTTTTTGGAGGAAAATGTTTAAAACGTGCACGCGAGGAGGACGGGGAGCATAAATGATAAAACAGACTTCAACAAAGACAAATGTCACATCAAAGCACCATTTGTGGGCGAAGTCACATATTATTTTACGGCAGCGAAAGAACGCCTCTCTGCTTGAGTGTGTGCAGGAGATCTAAGATTCTTTACGCTGGTTCTTATCTTTTAGCAGTTTGAGATATTGTAGACTCAGCAGACAGAAAAAATATTATACATTATTATATGCAACTTGATTTTAAATACTTTGTCGAGCCGAGGAGATGGACTTCGTTCTTGTTCTAAGTGCCTCCGATTTCAAACTGCATTTTAAGCCAGGCTTCATTTTCTGATGGAGAAAGCTCATCAGAACCAGAGATCAAAAACATGACTTGCTCTTCTGTCGAACTGCAGCCAACTTTTGTCAAACGAAGTCAAGAATTCGAACCATTTAGCTAACAAATTGAGGAAACAAGACAGCATGACAAAGTGCGTTCCGTGATGAGAAGCGAGAATGGAGCAGACTGGAGTGAGAGTATATGACACGAAGACATAACAAAGTGCTGCGTAATACACTCCTTCGCAAAGTGCTTAAAGACTTTCCTGGTTGGCACCCAACCGTCTTGCAACATAAATTTGACAAACAAGTACGCAATGGACTGCATCTCACAAAACCCACATGCCTATTAATTTCTCTCAAGAGCTGAATTTGAATCAAAAATGGGAAACGACGCTCTTCTCCTCAGTTGAGCTCGCTTTGTCTTGCATGCTGGTAACTGACAACATTTTATTGCTCTTTGATGAATTGTACTTTTACGCGTTTGGAAGGCTGAATTGAGCTCGGGCGAATATTGGCATTTGTTCCTCAGCACAGCTTGCGTGTAATCGTATTATTGATGATGCTGAGAACGAGGTCGTATTCAGTAAATCTGGTACAGAATGTAGTAAATAAGTGAAAGGGTTTTCTTGTTACATTTCAATATCAATCATGCAATTCCTAAATGACTTTGTAACATGTTGTATTCCTAAATTGCTGAAGCTCTCTCTCTCACTTCGATTTCAGCCACTTTACTGGAAATAGTTCAAGTAAAATGTTGGAACAGGAATTGCACAATATATAAGCACATTATGTAATCATGGCTATGAGAAGAAGAAATTGGAAGAAAATCTTCCCGGAAGCCGCCCTCAAACTCAAACCTTTGCCTTTATTTCCACAATCCTCGCGTAAATATCCGTCCATAAATGTTTTTCTGTCGGCTTTCCGAAATTAGCCAATTTAGTTACTTTCATACAACAAAGACACGACAAGATTTTTACATCATTCCTGGTGATCTGGCAAAAGTAGCCTTTTACTTAAAGTTCTAACACATCTATCTATTACATCATTTTCAGAACAAGCACTTAAATATTTTTAATTTAAAAGTTGAGGGCTGTAAATCTCTTTCCTTTGTGTTTCTGGTTCCAGGCAATAATCATAAAATTTTAAGGGTAAAACAGAAAAAGCTTAAACACTAATTCACACCTGGTTGTAAAACCACCTTCACTTGCTTGAGCACCAGAGATGGGATGATGTCTGGTGCTTCAAATTGAGCCAAATCTCTTTTTACCACGAATCTTTAATTGACCCGTCTACATGTGTGGAGAAGGAGAGTCAAGAACGTGAGTTTGCGGTTCACTGAATGTTAAGTGCGATTGAATCCTCGTAACAATTTCGCAGTTGAGTGAGTATGGAAGTCAATTTAATTAACCGTCCATTAAGATAAACTGTGGAGAGGCACTTCGTATTCGGCGCCTGACAGAGGGCAGTAATTGAATCAGAGAATCACAGCCGCCGCGCAAACCATCAATATAATTATGAGGTTCGGGTTTGTTTTCCGCTACAATTCCCTGGTGAGAGTGACCCGGAGGTTAAACTGAAGGAAAGGAAAAATAAACATGGAACTCATTGGGAATTCGCAGGAGCGATGAAGGAGAAGACCGGAGAAGCTTACTTCGTAATGCTACTGCACTTAGCTCGTGCCGTATCGCACAGGAGATCTGCACGAGAAGTTTGCATCTCCTAGGAGGCGAAGAAAGTTCAGGAGAAAATAGCAATTTTCACATTTCCCTAAGCACGCGTTGCCTCGAGTGTAAGCCCGACGGAGCGACGAGGAAGAGCGCAGTAATCGCTTCCTTCCGACGACGCTCTTCTGACCGAACATCCTCCCAAATACAATAATGCGGCTCTTTACATGCATTAATGTACAATAAATTACGGCGAACACTTCTGACTTCCCTTCCCTCACTTTGTCCGAGCACAAATGGAAGTCCTGCTTTGTGGTCCCTGATTCATGTTTAATTTATTAAATTCGCCCTTTCCTTCCCACTCCGAATAAATCGAAACCAACTGCATCATATTTTCGCTGCTCCAATATGCAATCATCATCTCATCCAATTTAGACTAACCATAATATATTGCTGGGCCTGCTTCATGCTAACATGTGCAAGCCTTCTAGAATAAAGCCTCTGTTGGGGTTGCTTTTGTTGTGCTGCAAAGCGAACTCTGGGCAAAACACGAAATCCCAAGGCCTCACAAACAGATTTATTCAATCGCATTGTTGCAATTGTGCAATTCCAGTGAAATGGTCCTCGTTTTGTCGGTGAAGTGAAGTATAATTTTGTACTTGAGCATCTTTGTTCACGAGGACAAGAGAGAACTTTCTTGGACTGCGATGGTAAGAAATCAGAATAAGAGCACATAACATTTCGACCGAGTGAAGAATTATTGGGAGAAAGATAAACTCCGCTCAAGCGACAGAATACAGACGCAGCCGTTCAACCATTTGCCAATTGGAAGAGCATCAGAGCCGGCGGAGCAGCATCGCAATAGAATTGGCATTGCTCTTGTCTAACTGTTGTTCAATTTGTGCTCGTATGTGAAAGACATTAATTTGACTGTGTTCTCCGTCGCCGGAGCTTTCTGCCGCTGCCATATCATACCAAATTGTAACTTGGAGAAAATAAAATATTCCGAAAGCTATTTCATCTGGCTGTAACTAATCGAATTCTTTCCAGCCGTGGCAAATCTCTTCAACAGAACATTCAACGCATACAATGTATGATGCTAGCAACAGAAACTTCCCCTTCCTCTCTCGATTTTTCCAAAAATTCTCAAGCCTCTCCGCGTTCCTTCCACATCCATCCATGCACACACTTTAAAAGACTCGCCATTTCAAGCCGAAAGAGTATTTACAACGCACACAAACTGCATACATATCGCGTCATTCCGGCCCAAATCCAAAAACTCGTTCCTCCGTCAGGCAATCAGCCACCTTCGAGGCGAGCGCTTTTATTGGAAGATGCTTCCATTACTGAACATGAAACTGAGGTTCAGCTCATGTCTTTCCCTAATTTTAATGCAAACACAGAGAACATGAACCGAAGTTCGGATTTCAGTTTTTCTCTCAGAGTTTCTTCAGTTCTCTCTCATGAGTTGAGCTTGCGCTTGCTGGTTTGTCAACTTTGCGGTCAAATTTAGCATGGCTACTGTGCTTCAGCATTTAGAAACTCGATCGACACAAAGCTTCATTTATATTACTAATAAAAACTCTTCTTAAAAGACTGGTCTTATCATTCCCCTAACTCGAAAACTTGGTTTGAAATCGAGGCAGCCAACTCCAAAGTTCATTTTGGATGTAAATTACTGGAAAAGTTAATCTGCATGACCAATGCAAACCGCGTGCATATGAATTTTTAAAGTTTCCATGCATTAATAATCCGGATTTGCTGAGGAACGACAGACGCGGGATCTACAAAGGGTATAATCGGAAGAGAAAACAAGCTCCGTCTCTTCTTGGCGTAATTTGTAGTTGTGTAATCGCATTAGTGCTATCAGCACTCTGGCCAAGCCGACTTGAGCATTATTGTAATGTCCACACACGAGCGCGAGGCGCGATCAGAGCAGGCGGAGCTGTAATGACGCTGATATAATAATGTCATTCCTACGCGATGCACATGTACACTTTATTATTATTGACCGCATGCAAAACACGCTTTATTAAAGGAAAACAGCGCCTGAAACAATGATAAGGACGAATAAGCCTCAAGAGGCTATCATCAGTCAGAAGCCGATGCGCTCAGTTACGCATCTCCCTTCATCATCATGACCCCAGGTTCTCCGCACAACGAGTGGATGGAGGGAACGAGTTGCAGACATGGATTATTATAATAAATAGCACACACGCGGCAATATATCATAAATTAGGAAGAGAGCATGACAACTGCTTGCAAATTGAGTGTAATTGCAAACTCAACTCGTTCCAAAATCTCGACATCTCGACGAGCTGACTTGTGGAGCTGACAGAGAACGACCGTGATGCATGATGCCCTTATGCAGAGTAGAGAAGATTAAGAAAACGAGATGAAATGACGAAAATTGTCCATTTGCTTGTAAGAGGCATTTCACATTTTACTTTACGCGTATTCTCTGCTCCGTGCAGTGATAACCGTAACAATCGAATGCACTCTGCCCTCATCTTCATCTGCTGCCGCTGCCCTACCATTCCAGAAAGAGAGAAAGGTACGCACATTGCACATTTCCAAATATGCTGATGATGCATCGCGCAGTTGAGCACACAATGCCAAATGCCACATATGCCTCGAAATGGAATGAATGAGCGTGCGAGCATTGGACGAGAGGAAATTAAAACTGAACGATCTTGTGCGCTCATATATTAATATTGCACATTCACGCATTGCGTTCACTTGTCATGCTCACCAAGCAAGGAACGCGAGAACGCGCTTTGCGCTGGACTCGTCGTACGATGCACCACATTGATATCAGTTGCCTCGCAAAGCAGACTGAGAGAAATTAACGACGAAGGATTGTTGCAATGCGATGACGATGATTACGATCGTCCTGCTGCACTGCCATGACGTGCCCATTATAATATTGTCATTCCACGACGAATCAAGTGCAAAGACAAAAGAAATTAAAATGTCCATGTGGAACGGCAAGACAAGTACCAATTATGCGACGACACATCAAATGTAATAAAAACTCTGACACAGCACAGCGAAATTGGACGAGCGCATTGATTAGCATGCTCTCAATTTTACGACAAAGTCCAAGCCGGATTAACACATTATTGTATCGATTTCATTACAAACAGCCCAGGCCAGACAGCAGCCCAATTTTTTCGTACACACCAAATTGATTGAGGAACTGAAATATAAAATATTCAACACGACATACCGTGGTTTCGGAAACAGGAGATTGAAGTTGATGCGAGACACGAAATATCTCACACAGAAATCTAAATTCAAACACTCCCTTTCGCATTCGCCCTTATCACAGACGCAGTTGCGTTCAGCCTTTGCCGAGTAAATTGACAGAACCTTCACATGCTCATTTATAATCATGGGCAGATGTCAGAAATACATTGTTGACACTTTCTTTTATGACTTTCGTGATTTTATGAACACAGCCCTTCGATTGTCAGCAAGGCTCGTTTCGGTCAGGCAGGCCAAGCATTTTATTCAAATTTGCAGCTAACAATCGAATTCGTTATTCTCAGTCAAGATGCGTCCCAAAATTAAGATTTACGTAATGGACTGCAAAATGTTCGTGTGTTTGAATTAGGAGAACAAGGAAAGGATTTTAACAATCGGCAAATTTATGCTGGCCTGTCTCACTTTGTGTATACTCAGCGACTCGGGTCTGGTCAGAGAGGAGGTCGCACTGATAATTCATCTTTTGTTCGCGTTGATCAGCAGAGTAATAACGAGTGCACTCTGAATTGGTCATGGACATGAATCCTCTTGTAATAATTCCTCTTTGTTCTCTCGCCTTCTCCGTTCATTTGCTCAGGCTGAATGTGTGACCATTGAACCATAACATTATTCCTTTAAAAGGCTTATCTCGAATTGAAATGGAGAATCCATACCGTACACATGACTGATTTTTTAAACATTTCAAGGCTCATAATCGCACATGACATTTCCCCAGCCCCTCATTTGTACGACGCGTGTGTGCCCTCCACCGTGCACGAACTGCATGGCTCAGATCCTTTCTTTCAAATGCAGAGTTTACAACAGCCAACACCGAGTCCGTACATAGTGATTGATCACTTGCACAAATGCAACAGGAATTCTTGCAGCAGAAACAAGCAAAGTATTAATGACAAGCTTCGAGGGTTCAACTCGAGTCTGCCCTCACGCATTCCCTCTTGCCATCCGACATCCTTTCTCTGAGCTGATCTTAATTTAATCAAACCGGCATTCTTAACTCTTCTTCCCTGCTTTAAAAGAGAAAAGAAGCTTTCACTCCGGATTGTAGTACTTTGTTTCAGACTTGGCTTCGCGTTGGCTTCTTGCCGCCTGTCTTCGGTTAGACAATGCACGCACATGTTGTAGTTAATAAATCCTCGTGCCCAGAGATTTATAGCTTCCCATAATGCATACGCACTTCTTACGTAAACTTTATGTACTTGTGCAAGAATCAATAAATATTTTCTCTTGCCTCAACTCCTTAAGTTTGCTGGTAGATGAAACCATACTCACTTTTTATATTGAAACTCTTTGCTCACATTTGTCCGCTATGATTCATTATGTTGTGAAGTTGACGAGAGGGTTTTGCACGAACTACCCTCAATGAAATATGTTTCAAATTGGAAGATTCAAAGGAAAAATCCCACACGAAATTCGGTGAAGACGAGGCGTAGTCATAAATGATGATTGAGATTCATGAAACTGCATTATTCGTAGGTTACGTGCACACAATCAAGGAAAGCACCGTTTGGAAAGAAGAGGAAATGAATTTTTGATAAGGGAGTGATCTTATTTTGATAATAATAAATTTATTATCTTGACTGCGGTCTGCCTGGTCCCAGGACATTTGAATACAGACAAAAGCCGGTCGGGAAGGAGAAAGTTTCAGAAAATTGGGTTTGTTTCTTTTAAATGGAACGTTTGCTGAATATTTGATTTGCTGTGTTCTGAAATTCAGAGGTAGCGAGGACGAGATTTTTATTGGGAAATGTGGCCTCTCGAATTCTTTTCTCGGGGTCTACCTTCGCCGGTTCAAACTTCGAGCATGTGGGAGCAGAGGAGGTAGCAACGGCAACTGGGGTCTTTGAGAGATTCCCAGAACTTTATCCTCTTACATTAGGAGCGGAATCCCGAGACGAGGACCGGAATGGAATGGGCTGGAGTGGAATAATTGTTTCGAAGGGAGGAAGAGAAGACTTTAAGTCGGCGGCTGCAGCAGCATGATGAGAGTTTTTCTTTAGTTGTTGATGCATATAATATCATTAAAAATTCTATCTTGCCAGCTTATCTTCAATGAAATAGGAATGTTTACTCGTTCGTTTCCATTAGCTACGTAACCTCCACGAGCAGACACGGTGAGTTTCGACCTGAGCTGAGCAACCGGATCATGCATCGCGGCAGTAGCGGCGGTAGAGCACTTTTAATAAGATGTTTTAGAACACGGAAAATTGTTACAAAGGAATGACAACTTTTGAGCAAACACACAACTTGTCGCATTTCACTTACAATCTATGCGTACGTTCTTTCCATCAACTCAACCTAGGAAAACCTCGTGTTGTCTATCGAACCACTTCTCACAACTCTTCTCCCTGTCAAATACCATCTAATGGAACGCACAGGCCAGAATTTCTTCGGGATAAATGATTCGACTGCCGTCCATCATTCTTCATTCGTAATTCAAACAAAGCTATTGAATCTCCGCGTACTTTGAAACTGACGACATTTTTAGAATTTTGAGACAAGAATTTTTTTGGTTACGTTCTTATGCGGCTTGAATTATTGAAGGACCTTGAATTGTACGAATTGTTGAATACTGTCCCCGTGCAAACCGCCAATTTCATATAACCAATGGACCAACGCCGGACTGACATCGGGAAATGAATGCCTCGTGCCGTGTTGAGAGTACGTACAAGCTGTTGACACGGACTCTTCCTGCGTCGTCGAAACTGGAAAATGCAGGCAAGTCGAAGTTGGTCCACCCTTCCCAATCATATCTCGGCACAAAATGCATGGTTGTAATTCCTATCAAACGACTGCATGGCGTGGTGTGGTCTCGGACTCGATCCTCGGCTTTAAATTCTGAGAGCGAGACCATTAAAGATAAGTCTATCTTTACACAGCCCGCATCCTCGTCCGCGGGCCGAGTCGCGTTCCAGTTTCAGGCACCATATGCGATTCCTTGCAACTTACGGCTAACTGATTTTCAATGAAAGTCCATACATGGAGATTTGACAATAACAATGAACTGAAGTTCGAAATCTGGCTGGCACGAAACGGACATAATAACATAAATAAAAGTCTGCAAATAGAAATTGTAAAGTAGAAAATCTAAATTTTATCTCTAAAATAAATTCTTCCTGCATTCAGGCTCCATAACTTGACGACGGATGAGTTAAATGAGAAAAACAAACAACTCAAGTTCAACATGTTGCAATATCCACGCACGGAGCTTTGTTTTGCGTATGGCGATGATCCATATTACGTGCTCGCTCTGTCCCTAACTCAGCGGAGCACAGTGCGTCGCATGTCAGGATGGAACTGTCAAGAGCGTGTAAGTGTAAACCCTGAACTGCTTGTGAACTGTCTACACGCCTGCTGGGCCTTGCTTATTAAAATGTCTGACATAAATTCTGCCTGTCGTTCGTGGTGGCGATGTCTGTCTAGCTGATTGAGCTGCAAATGGAGCCTCTTTTGCGTCGGTATTAATTTAACTCGCGTACCTCGTTGCATGGAGTATCCGAACACGCTGTAGTCATCGTCCAGGGTGGTACAGTTCCAGCGTTCGTGGCGAAACTGGTACTGACACTCTTTGATTCCGCGGCGTGCGCCCTCCGACACTGACTTGATCGTGTCCGGAAATTGCTGACAAACTTCTATCTGCTGAGCAACCAACCCTGGCAGGGAGCGACAAACCATCGCCGCCGTGTGGTCCCCGTAGTCAGGACTCTGTGGCTCATCCCCAGCCAGGTCCAGTGGCATATCCATGACAGGGGGCTTCGGTCCATTGTTCTGAACCCCCAGGTACCTAAACAAAAGCAGCAGCAAGGAGGTCAGTTTATAGTCTTCTTCGAAGTCTCCGCCGCTGACTTGCGAGCATTTGTAAATCAGAGTTTTATATGATCTTAACTTGCTCAAAACTCCAGAGAGCGATAAAAATGTGGTCACGAATTTTAAAAGCCTCAAAGCGCATTCATTGCTATCTGATCAAATTCCTGCTTTTCACAGAACGAGCTAGAGATCAGTGAACTGAATTAAAGCCAACCTGCACTGACACAACCGTGAGACAGAGCCGTGCATTGCAAGTGTTGCTACCGATCTGATTGTCCGTCGCTTCGCCTTTTCGAGCTGCCGATTCTCTTCAAAGAAGGCCGGCTTCCTGATTTTACCACTTTTTGATTACAATTACCTCTTACAATATTTCTTAATGGCCCCAAACAAGAAAAGGCCAATTTGTCAAAGCAACGCTCGCTTTCGTGATCTTTTGAGCGGAGAGGGGAAACTAAAGGGCAGCAGAATCCAGTCGGTGCACCTTTGACTAGGCTAATGCCATGTTCGAGTTGTTCAGGTGTTGTGGTCTCACTCTTGAAGGACCATCATTATTTCCAGCATTATTAGAAGGCAGACGAAGACGGAGATGGATAATGACGAGTAATACGAATTTATGTGTTCTTCTTGGCTCATTGGTTTGAGGGCATCTCGTACGTCGCTTTGCTCACATCAAACTTACTGAATTCCAGCCACGCCACAAGAGTGAACGACAGAGCCCAACGTATGGCTGCAGTTGCATTAGCAACAATGGGCACGGATGGACGAGGAATAATATTTACGATAGCCCTGACCATGACACGAGGGAGACTTGTTCGGTGGGCGTGAGACTTCCTCCAAATACGAAGTGGACGCACAAAAGGAAACCGCGATCGAAACAATTCGGAAAGAATAAAGGGATGATGGATAATGATTGTGATTATTTTTTCACTTCTTGTTTCCTTTCTTTGAAGAAATTAGAGGTTCTCACCTTAATTAAGTGCAGAAGAACAAATTGAAACCGCGCTATTACGACATGAAACGGCGAGAGACGTCGGATTCATTTCAATCGGACAGGAAAACTTCTGCCTGCAAGCGCCTGTTTCTTATTCACGTCTCAACGCTGTTTCTCTTCTCGACAATTACATCTTCGTGGCGCACAGAATTATACCATTGTCCACAATTACGTGGAAAGTGTAAAAAATAATTACGTGAGTGAATACAATGTCTCGGGACAATTCAGCTCACAGGAGGACACCGACGCCTCCGGTTGCGTCTACGCGCGACTCGAGACTGTAAGCTCACGGAAGCATTGCTGCAACGCGTTCAAGCGCAATTAAGGATAAACGTTTGTTTTAATAGAAGGGTAAAGCGACAACTCGGAGGCTTAATTCGCGCAGTGAATTTTCATACTTGTGAAATCATAACACCCATTTCTGGGTTTATCATGGCCATTCTCACGAAAAATGCCAACGGTGCTAAATAAAAGGAGAGTAGAAATCAAGAAACTTACAACCAACTGGCTCGCGTTGTTGACAGAATGCAGAAGACACAAGTCAGTGTGTTGATGAATGCTCGCTCGTCTCGCATTATCTTGTTCACGGGATAAGAATCACAAGACACTCTCAGAAAGGAAAAAACAAAACCACCATTCTCCACCACTGAACTGGATTTTATGGCCTTTCTTCGTGTACACACTCAAGTCCCTTCTCAGTCACGTTATTGTTCTCGACAAATATTTCATATTCTGAAACAATTGACAAAGAGCAATAAAAGGGAAGATTTACTGTGGGTCATTAAACAAAGTGGTATATTATCATCCACGTCTGGCACCTGAATTTTGGCCAAGTTTACGACTCGCGATAAAACTCAACTAAATGGCACTCGTGTTCTTCTCGCCTGGTATCTTCCGAAAACTCGCTTTCTGCAGTGCTGTCGGTCGCGGAATTTCTGAGCTATCTCATTATGAACACATCTATCAATTGCTCGTCGAGACTTTGTTCTTTCTTCTCTGGTTGCCACTCTGTCAGAACTACTCACCTCACATGTCTTTCACAATCCGTTTACCAACTCAAAAGTCGAAACACATGTGACTCAAAACTCTCGTGTTGTGTGGCATTCCTGTGGCATATGAGATAAAAATCGGGAAGTGTCTGCCCACTAATTAGTTCAAAACTCCTCATTTAGAGGTGCCAACACAATGAACTAAACTTTCCTAAGATGTCCTCCTTGCAGTTGTCAACTGAGGGAGAACTGATTAAAGAACTTCGATGGAAAGGAAATGCCGAAATGCGTCTCTTGGGAGGCCGAATTTGTGTTCTCACTGGAGACAAGAATGTTTCTGCGGTTCATTAACAAAGCACAATACAATGTTGTAATTCAATTGTGCCTTTGAGATTGCGACGAGTAGGAAAAGAGCAGCAATAAACCTCGGTGCAAAGTAAGGAAACACGCACTCATTTAGGGATGACCGATCGTTTGGCACGAGCACAAAGGCGACGGCTGACTTGAAAGAGATTTGAAAGTGTTCTAATGTTGTCGGACTTTGGTGCGGTAGCAACAGTTTCGAGTTGAACGGACAGAAAAGTTGTGGAGAGAGAACTGAGACGGACGAAACTGAACGCGTACTCTTCTTTCCACCACCAACGTGTGAATGCGTACGGATCTATCCTGTGCTCGCGATCCCTTCGCGCTTCTTCGCCACCAAAACACTCCCCTAAAGGCAGAGTGATCATGATCAGCTTCATCCCTTTGACAATGATGGTTTATTGCATGATGTGTTCCGGCTCCGTTCAGCACTCACACACAGCCTTTGGTGAAATTACATAATGTGCAGATACGCTCTGATAAATTACCAATTAAAGAAAGTAATTACTGTGTCGGTAGAAAATTGCTGATGGGATTCTGGACAGAGCTCTGAGTCGGTCCTGCGTTGAATCGCACGTGAAGTTGACTGCATTTAATTTTCTAACAAACCAGGATTCAAGAAAGTAAATATTTATTGATACAACTGTCCTAAAATTGTCCTTCAATCGTGTTGAGGATTTCAAACGTTTGAAAGACAAGCTAATGGAACACTACTACAAACTACTACATTATATAGTCGAAGAATTTTCCACCTAAGACACAGCAGCACTGAGTTTCTTGAGCCAAATTTCCGAATCGTCTACAAAAATCATTTAGACAGTCACGAATGCCGTCACGCAGAAACAGTGCTTTATCTAGATGGAGTTGCACCCAGGAACTGAAGCGACCATCTTCTTTTGTGGATTCCAAATCTCAGAGGGAACTTCTGCATCGGTCGTCCAAGTTACAATTGCAGACAATTCTTTTCATCTTCAAATCTCTTTTCATGTGGGCATTGAAGATGATCCTCTGAATTCAATAGCGCGAAACAAAGGGCGATACTCTAAAACTTCTTGAGATCAGAGGCCGTCATCCATCATGGCATGGCCTGCGTGTAAGAGACAGCAAAAGGTAGCAACTGACTCCCGCGGACAATGTGAAACCTCCATTGAAATGGAATCGATTCCGACTCTCAGCCGTCGCTTTGCTTTTGAGCAAGATTTCGAATTATTGCGATTTGTACAAAATTGCGACGAGTTTGAGGCCCAGAAAGTACATCAACTGGCGGAGTCCGTCGCAATTGTCTTTATGCACTAAAACGTAACAGTGCGAAAGCGTTCCATGCACGAAGGTCTTCGAAGAGCACAACTGCAGTTGACGGTTTCATTCCTGCAAGAATAAAATAATGTCCTCTCACTTCCCTATCGCCTTCATGGCCGTAAAATATCCTGCACCGAATAATCTTTCCGCCATGCTTGGAATCGGGTTTATTCAGAAAATATCTCATCTTCGCGGGTTTAACTTTTCCGAAGCCGGCATTTTCCTCATTTCATTCGGATCTCTATCAAGTCGGGGCCGGTGCATGCGCTTATATTTTAAATCCTCTCTGCCTCTTCGCTGTATCTCAGCCCATGCCGTGGTTTCAGCTAACAATGACGCTGTATCGACTTGACTCGCATTCAATTTCGTACGCTGAATCAAAAAGTGTTTGCATTGTCGTGTCGGAATTTTATGCCTCTAATATGAAATCTGGATCGTCGCCTCCCCTGCACTCTGCTCCGGATTACTGCACCGCGTCTCCGAATTAATTTCAGAAATCTTATTAGCATTATGACATCGATCCACTGGAGAAATCTTTCGGTTGGCAAATTAATTTGATATTATGAGAAGAGGAATTACATGACTTTTGGTTTTTTGCTGAATGTTAATATTTTGGTGAATGAGGAATGCACCGTGAAATGAAATGAAAGAGCTTATGTGAAGCCATGCCTCTCTAATTTGGAGCTGGACTCCATCGAGCCGATGCTCGGGAGCGATATGACTTGGCAACAAAAGAGAAAGTTTTATCCCTTTCCTTCTGGCGAGAGCGGAAAGAATGCTGGTGGCGTTTGCTTTACTTTCTCCCAATTTATGCGCTCGTAACCAAAATGCTGGCTGGCAGTTCTCCCTCGGATTTAGATACGGACCCTTTCTTATCAACGACTACTCGCGAAACAAAAGGTGCAGATGGTGGCCGACACTTTGTACATTATTTTTATTGATTCGTATTTTATCGAAACCGGGCTGTTAAAAAGAATATGAATTCGAGTTGATAAAGCCGACCAGGAAAATAAAGAATGACATCTCCGGCAGCTTGCATGTGTCAGCTTCTAGATTTCCTTCCTGGGGCCTTTGACCTTTCATGTCTGGAACGCCTTTTAGATTCAATGATCGTATTTCAGAAAGCGTGCTATTCTAGACTTCGGTGCAAGCAACTAATTGAATATGCGACCTGAATTAAGGCAGCATTAACTTGTGTGTTTAAATAAAAAAAGGCATAGAATTAAGCTGGTACTAAAAATAAGCTTATCTTGCAAGTTTCATATTGTACCATATTTAATTACATTTCTTTCAGTAACAAGTTAGTAAAGGTAAATTGTGTACGAAATTCAGCACTCCAAATATGTACTCCAAAGGCTAATCAGGATGTTAAATTGTCGGACAGTTTCAGCGTGTGCTCAGCCGAGGACGGAGTAAAAATTGTGTTCTCACTTCCAGTCAACTTCCTTCTACAACCGCGCGTCATTGTTGTCCGACGCATTCGTTTTCCATCGTTGACTCAACCCAGGCGAGTAAATATGTGATGCAAACGAGCAACTTACACGATTTAGAACAAGATTGTGGATAATGAGATCCAAAGGTGGTTTCAGTTTATTCGAAAAGGAACGCAAGTGCAAAAGGTCATGCAGTCAGACTGCATTTAAGCTGGCATGGACCGGTGTGGCAGTTTGAGAAACCACGCTGCATGAAAAAGTGGAAACGTCACCTTCACACCCAGCTCTGTTCATATTTATGTGCTTAAATCTTGTTTAAACGGTTCATTTGTATCCTGATGATGGTTAATGCATTTGCGTACTTCCAGCGAGGAAGGAGCCAGTCAGAGTCAGAAGTGTTTGCCATGAAGGTGTCTTGACGGCACAGAAGGCACTAATGCGCTCTGCCTCGCTGTGAACTGTGAATGCCTCGCAAGGGTTTTGTACTCCAGAGGACTATTTGTGGAATAACAATAATAATATTACATTACATTATTGTGTTTTCTCGTTCTCACCATTTCATTCATCTGCCACAAAGCTCTTCGTTTGTCGAGACCTCCTTCGTCAGGCCCGCAGTGGAGAGTCAGCAGTCGGGTGTTGGTGTTGCCAGTGGAAATAGAAATAAGGAGAAAATCTCAACATGATATGCCTTTGGGCTGCTGCTATTATGTAACTGCGATGCTTTGAAGTTTATGTTCGTCTATTTTTGTTGAATGGTCTCGTTGCACTGCACTCGTGTAACTGCTCCCCTTCTGATCTTTCTTGACTTCCAGAAACGATTAAAGCGCTTAACCACTCAAATGAGCATGTACTTTCTTACCACAGAGTGACATGCACTTTGGGTGGCCAACGATTAATGTTGAGCAACTACCCTGCAACACCGGACCCCTTGGTGCACCCAAAACCTCAGACTCACTAATTTGATCTCGCGAGTCAAGTAAATCTGGCTATTTATTTTCCTTTTGCACAAGAAATGCATTGAAATGCTCAGAGTCGAATACAAAAATGCCGAAGGACCGTACGCGGATTCATACAAGTTATAAATATTTTATTCGGTGTCATAATGTAATAAGAGCAATGTAATAAACTTAATTTAATTAATTTATAAAATAGTGTACTTTTTAAGAGTTTCGAGATTTACCATTTTACACACAGCTTCATGAATAGCAACATTTCAAAATACTCAACATCCAGACCAAATATTTTCCAGGCTTCTGAGGTTCTAATCTCCAATTAATTATTTCGTACAATAACTGCGCACTCTAGTAACAATTGTCATCACACTAGCCTAAGTAACTGTACCATGCTGTTAGTATCTCTGCCGCCATGTCACTCAGCACCACCAGTCAAGCTTTGCAGTCTCGTTCCACGCTCTACGTGGTACTTGGACTCAGTGTAATTATTACACAGTTATAATCAGGTATTTCTTTCCCGTGTCCAGGTACTTGATCCATATTTAGTCTGGAACCACCTTTAGCAAGTCTGTAGGATAAATTAATAAACAAAGAATCTAATTTGTAGAGTGTGCTAGAAATGTTAGTAACTACCTGCTGGGTAAATTGTAAATTCTAATAGTAACTGTTCACTCTGCCAATGGGCAACTAAATGTCACGAATTGTTACACCTTCTTATGAGATAAATGTTAGAAAATTAAAAAATCATTTCCTTATGCACTATAGCTAAGAGCTACTTGACTATGAAAACGTAACTACAATTCTAATTAAAAGCTACACTCAATCGTCATTTGGTATCGTAAAAATTAAGGCTTTCTGTTGGCCCGTTGTTAACAATTATAAAAAGCGTGCTCAAACGAAGAACCAAAATTGTAGAGCAAGGCTGGAGGAAGATTCCCACCTATCAAATTAATTACACAGTGTAAAATGTGTCCGCCAAGAAGCAATTACTTCAAGCTTAACGGTAGCAGGAAAATTAGTATATTAAGAGTAGTAAGTTTGTTAAATAAGAATGAAGTATTTCTTTACATTGTTAAATATGCTTGGCTTAAATTGAAAGAAATACGCTCAAGATGTCACGCTGACAAATTAGATACAGAAACAAGAGAACGACTAATTAGTAGATTGATCAAGGGGAAGTCTGCCTATAATTTAAAACGTAACACTACAATTAGAGTCAAGGTAACGAAACTCAAACCAGGTATTACAGCAGCAGCGTACAAATCGTCATAATTGTCGCCTCAAAGCTTGCGAAGCCATGTTTCTGGTCGTCAGGTTCAACTTATTCATTCAGCTATCAAACGATGGACATCTGACCTTAATTCGTATTAAACTTAACACTACACGCATAAAACAAAATAATCAAACGAAATTAACGTGTAACCACTTTTATCTCATGTCTAGTGCTATGTAAGGCAAACCTTAGAAATATGTAAAACAAAACTTCTTATCCAATTTCGAGAGTTATCAACTAAAGAAAGTTATTTACAATCTCTACTTACAAATTAGGGTAATAAAGCGATCTAACCGAGTACTCATTCTTCGTAATAAATGTTTCAAACTAGACCCAGCACCAGAATTCCAAAATAGCAGCACACATCAAATGTTTAAGAATATTTACAATTAAGAATATGTCTCAAGACTTAAATAATAATTTACGCATAAGAATAAATAGAGGATAAGTTTAGTCGAATCTATTTCAATCCGCTTTCTGTTGACAATCTGTACTCTTCTCAGCGATCGGAGCTGCGCGGAATTATTGCGAAGAATCGCACGAGTTCTCATCGTTCGCCTCACCGGTGGGTTTCTTCGTAGTCAAAAAGCTCTTCAGACAGGCGACCTCAGCGGCAAGTCGAGCCATCTCAGTTTTGAGTTGCGAGTTCTCAGTTTCGAGGATTGATTCTTCCAGAATACGCTTCTTGGCTCGCTTTCTCGGAACAGTTGACGCCAGAGCCGAGGAAAGCGACTGTGCTGCAGTCGCACCAGATGTTGTACTGTTATTGTTTGTCTCGACCACCTGGTCATGTTTGTCAGCGACTGGACTTGGAACTTTGTACGGTGACAACGGACTCGGCTGACGATGGTTGAGTCCGAACTTGTCAGACCCCTCGCCGTTAATTGAAATTCCAGAGTCGCGCTCGTCCGAACTGCCAGATCCGCTGTTGGTAGACTCGTCGTGGTCCCACTGGTCGGTGCACGGCGGGCTCACGAGAAGTTGAGACTCCCTTTTGAGACTGAACGGGAATGGGAGCAGGTCCTTCTCGCCCATGTGGCTCATCTTGTGGCGGAGCTTGTGCGGTAGGTTACTCGCTCCACCACTGGCGTTGTTCCCGTTGCTCGTGCCGTTGACAATGACGTTGATGTGCGCCTTGATGATGGTATCCGTGTTTGGTGGAGTCGCCTTGTCCTTGCCTGCTGGTTCTGCAAAACTGACTTTAGCCTTACTTCCACCACGACCAGATTTCGAAGGTGTAGACTCCGACGACCGCTCGTCTTGATCCATCGGCTCAATCGCATTGCCATTCGAGTTATTATTGCTTGTGTGTGCAATACTCAGATTCAGAATGTCATCTGATTGGGATGACAAGCTGCTGTGGCTGCTGCTTCTTCTGTTGTTTGGCAAGCAGTCTTCAGCACCGAATTTGAAGATGGGGCGCTCGCCGTTGCTCTTCTCGTTCTCCATGTGTGGAGCCATTCTGCCTCTGTGCTGTTGCTGAAGGTGCCCAGGCAGATGGTGGTGGGCGAGTGCGGGGCTGCAAGATCTGTCATCAGCCCCGTGCTGCTGCTGCTGTAAATAGACCCGTTCTTGGTGGTCAGCCGTGTCTCTGGTGCACTCGTCATCTGAGTATTGATCGGAGCAGCCTCCCTTGCCGAACTCCGAGAATACTTTGGTTGTTCTTTTGGTCAGGCTGAGGACCTGATCGTTGCTGGGAAGCGTGGCCAGAACTTGCTCCAAGCAGATGAGGCTGTCGCCGTTTATTCCAAATTTGTCCTTGATTGCCATCAGCTGAGCCTTCAGGATGTGAGTTTCTCGAGTCAGTTCAATCACGCGTTGCTCCAGAATCATGTCATTGAAGCGACGCTTCTCACGTGACCTCTTAGCGGCCTCATTGTTGCGACGACGGCGATCCCAGTAACTGTCGTCCTTCTTATTGTCCGGAATAAATTCCCTTTGTTTACGCTGATTGAACAGTTCCTTGCGTTTCAGTGCTGCGGCTGATTGTGCAGAGTTCGGAGAGTTGTTGCCGTTTGATCCATTGTTGGTCAAATCGAAAGCTGTCTGGAGAGGAGGAAACTCTCCTGGCGACTGCTGTTGCTGTGGCGGCGAGTTCTGTGTCCCAAACAGCATTGGCGGTGGTCCCCTACTTACTCCCATTGAAGCCATCATGATCGAGTTGGGTGGCAGAAGTGGAACTGAGCATCCATCTCCATTCATTGACGAATCTTGTCCTCTGGCAACCATCATTTGCCTACGCAGGTGAGCATCTGCAAGAGAGGGCAAACACAGCGATTAGTGAGGCTGAACTTGTAAATATAAACACGAGTGTAATGAAATTGTTATCATGCATGATTTATTTACTGATGTCTGCTGGATGTCAGCAATTCTTGATAAAAACCAAAATACGGGCATGCATGACGCGCGTGCTTCTGTCTGACCGCCAACCGAACAATTTCGCAATCAATTTATAGGTAACGATGCTGATAATTTTGGAAATCCAACAGTCGCCGATTCGGCAATTGTACGTGGGAGTCAGACTCAAGTTCGCTGGACACGTACTCTCGTACACATGTCGCGATCCGATACATTGCAATCAGTCATACATCAGGCCGATTTGCAGACCAACGCCTATCTAATCTCGTCCTTTTCCTGCATTGTGTTCACAAGCACCGGCACTTGCTTCTACCTTCTGCGCGTTAGCTTTCGAAGGTGACCTTATTTTTCTCGGGCAATGCATCGAAACGCGCAAATCGACAGACTCGATAACAAGCTCAAATCCCAGCATAGGCTGCGACTCTTGTGTTGGCTTTTCCATAAATATAGAATTATTGTGAAACACTTTATTGTGATTTGCGCTTGTGCTGAGCAGATAAAATTCCAACCACGTGTGTTCATCGTTCTGCTTCGAAATGAATCAAATTGCTAGGCGGCTGTATGAAATCTGGCCCAGTGCGCACTGCAATGCTGACACTGACATTCTACATTTACCTACCAACTGCCGTTGCCACCGCCACATTTGCCCAATCATTCTCTGCGTAACTCACAGCTTGCATCAGCAATTAATCGTTCAAGTGCCTACACGAGTCAATAATCCGCTCCGATTCTGATACGGAGTTCCTGCTTCTGTTTCGACGTATTTTATTCGCAGTGCTGTCCTACCGCATAAACTCAGACGAGGTTCATACAAATGGACAGAGCCTCAGCATCACTCTGAGATTACTTCATCCTCTGCGTCTCATCAACACTTTGCGTGACATGAAGGGCATGTGCGCTACAATTATGATGTAATCTTTTCCTGAGTAAATAAAACTTGCATCAACAACGCAGAATGCTTCGACCACCTAACCGCACTACAAACAAAAGTGGCTGCTCCTTTCCATGCTGTGCTCTGCGTTAACTCAATGTTAGCATGGCACGCTTACGTACGTTAATCGTAACAAACGTAGCGCGGACGCAAATATCCTTTACACGTAACGAGCGGTGGTCGGTGGCTGGGCTGGCATTTCTGATGAATTTCGAGGCAATAATGCGAAGCTTCATTCCGATTAATCATAAATTGCTCGGCAGTTACTCACACGCCGGGCGTTTCGTGCCACGCGCGCGAGAATGAATGAATGACTGGCTGACTAAATATGTCAATCGCTTGAATTCCAAAGGTTATTGCTTGCGACTTGTGACTTTCGTAACAGCGAACGCCAAATGAATGCACAAGAAATTCGACACGAAGCAAAAGTGGCGGCCCTAAACTTGTGTAATTCTATTCGATAAAATGGAATACGGAAGCAGTTTGGAGTTGAAGTTTAAAAGGGTTCTCAACATTACATACATAGACAGTGATCACAATCACAATTAAGTCGACTGTGCACGTTGCTGTTGCTGTGCACGCAGCACAGTTTGGTCGTCCAAGGTTTACCTTGATACAAATTCGCATTAAGGCACACAAGATGTGTAGTAATTATGACAGCACAGCGTTTATGTGTTGAATAATAGCTTCCTGCTTTCATATAATCACTATCACCAGCAACATGAGTGAGATGTGAGAAGCAGCGATACACTGCGTACATATTTATGGAACTGGTCTTCCAAGTCTTCGCTCTTACTCTCGGGTCTGTAACCTAATAATAGGTGCCGCCTGCCTGAGCAAGTTCAATAGATTCGATCAAACCAGTTATTTATACATTGTATCAATCTATATCGGCGGTGGTGCACTGGCCTCAAAACCAGCTTTCTTGCGATTGCGACTTGCGATCAATCGTTGGTCTTGTGTATGGAATGTTGCAAACACTGTCCACGTCAATTGCCTATTTATAAAGAAATTGTTGTCCTTCTGAGGAAAACATGAGTGTACGTGGATCGTGTTTGTCCAGGAGGCGAGCTTAGCATGGCCGTGGGTCAGATGAGACATTCGAGGAGTACAGTTATGTCCATTTGTCTGCTGTCCTGTCTGCGTCGTGGCTGTGCTAAATGTTTCAATGTCTCGTAATGTTCGCAAGTTGTGGCGTTATGTTAATCCTCCTAAGCGATTCAAGGCCTCTAAATCAATATTTACGAAAACCACCGCCATAAAGCATAATGGTCTGACTGCTGATCTCAGACCACACAACATTGGGAGATACGGAGAGGAAACATTGCTATTGACAGTATTGGACGACTGACACAAAGAATAAATAGATCACTGCTACTTCAGCACTGCACACAACGTTGTTATTGCGAAACACAACATCATCACATCTCGTCTTGAAGGAGAGTAAAATCGGTAACAAGTACAACGCAACACAAGAATTGTTGTTATTCGCGTTGTGGAGTACAAGTAAGAATTTTCCGTTCCAAGAAAACGCCTAGCACAACGTTGGTGCTGGGGCTTAGTCATCAAGTGCGACTGTACGATTTGTATTCCCAGTCACAGCCGAGTTGTGTAATAGAAGATGCGTTGTTTTGATGACTACAGTACTTTGTGGCGCTCATTATTACGTGTCACGTACGAATCATCTGGAATGATCCTCAGCCAAGACCAAAGAGCTTGAGCAGAGCAGGGTATCGACTACACGCTGCAATGCGTGGCGAGGCAAACAATGGAATGGCCGATGATGTCATGCGAGGAGGGTATGTCATTGTCTTTTGGCCGGCTAGAAAGCGTTAAACGCATGGCGAACGTGGGTCCACGTCGCATGACACTGCCAATCAATAACGCATGTCGCAATGAACTCTCTCCGCATCATGAGACTCGGACTCAAATAAGATAGTGGCAAATTATGCACGAGTTTCAGGCAGATCAAATTAGTCTCGCAAAAAATACACGTTTGCAAAAATGAGATTGTGTAATTGTTTGGATCAAGATTGCGCAAGGTGCCACTGTGAATGAATCGAGCGTCCACGCGAAAGCATCGCTATGACATTTGCATCAAACACAAATAGCATTATCGACCAGGGCAAACTCGAAATAAAGGTCGATGTAATGACAAATGCGCGGAGCGTGGCGTCAAGAGCAGAAAGCTTATAAATAACAAGGGCTATTCGGAGAGTCAACCCCGAGGTCAAAGTGAAAACGAAACCGGGACAGGCATCATTAGAAGCCACTACTCAAATCTCAAGGTGGCCTGTAGCATCTAAATCCCGAGACTCGGAATCTGAGCACGACGACAATGCAAATCGTCAGAGGAATGGCACACATTAAACGTTTGAGACGTGCTGGGTGGTTGACGGTCTCGGTTAACGTAAGCAGTTGCGCAATGGACTTTGCATTCGTTTACAATTATGATTAGTATTAGGTAATCGTTTCCAACTTTGCATTTCGGATTTCTCAAATTCCGCAGCATGCAGCCTGTGATTGCACGCGGCATATGCAGCCCCACTGGCTAGTTTTTCATTCACAGCGTTGACCTTTGTACCGTACGTGCAGCACGTACGTAACTAATGCATTGACTGTGTGACAGCGGTGCTGGTGTTGGGATGCCCGGCCGCAATGACAGGCTGGAAACAAAGGTTATAGACTCGAACGTGTATATATAGATATTACATCACATTATATCACACATTAGTCAAGACATGCAAGGTACGTACACTTTACACTTCGTCTGTGCAAATCATACGGCCGATCATGATGCGAAGTAATGAACCACACGTATGCATGCGAGCTTATTAGCAGATTAGCCAAGACAACTGTTGTTTTCCAGTAACAAGTTCTTGGTTTTTTGCACTCTCTGGTCTCTGCTCCGCTGCGTGCAGCCACGACGAAGAAAAACATCCAATAAACCTTTTACGGGCTCTCCTCAACTCATATGGTCTACCCAGGCTGGCAGGCCGAATGTTCAACTTGAAAGATCATCGAACTATTCATGATTCCAGTCCATAATTTAAGTCGCTATACGCGCTATACCCGTAACTTGGCAGTATTGCATAAAATTTGCAACTCTCATCATCGTTCCACGATTAACAGCAACGGCACGGATCTGGTAACCCTGCATGCATCTGCTTTTAATGACTGAGGTTCGAATTGCAAAATCGCATGCACTCGTTCTACTTGTGACTGCCCCGAAACAGAGTTAATTGAATAACCATAACTGCTGGTGTCAAACCATCAACTAATCAACTATTGAACTATTGCTTATGCTTGCATTTTTACGTATGTCCGATGCTACACGGTCTGATTTCTCAATTGAGTTCAAATGAAAGAAACAGATACAGTAACCAATGGCCAGTGGCATCGCCACAACGTTAAGTAATGAAGTGGTAATGAATGACCTCTACTTGGCTTGAAACTCAAAGTCTCAAATTCCCTTCACAAAATGCGCGTCCTCCTCAGCAAAACGCTTGAGCTTGGGTTCTGGCAAGATAAAATGCGCATCGAAATTACCTCAAGAGTCCAGCAACCAGTGTATCCAGAAAATTTCCTTTGCTTGGAGCGATCACACAATTAATTGACGCGAATTGCGCAACAATGCAGTAATGCAGTGTGAAGTTCAAGAACACGTTGTTGTCCCGTCACTTTCAACTCACTTCCGAAATCAACTTCGGCACTGTTTGGTTCTATAATGAAAGATGTGTCGAATTGGCGCGATAAATATTGATAAGATTGTTTGTTTTGCAAGTGTTTGAGAAAGATGAGACAAATTCGCTTGTGTGAATCAAGTGTGCTTGGGCTGTGCTTGCCTCAACCTGAACGAGTGTATGTTGTTGTGTTGCTGCTCTGAATGTCAAGTCTTTTATGGCTCTGATGCTCTGAGAGTTTGTTTCGGAATCAGGCTCAATATCCTAGCGTGTGTGCAAAAAATAAACAGGCACGACTCAGACAGTGTGTGAGTAATAGCGCAGTGAATTTGCAGTGTACAACGTAGCTGGTTCTGGTGCTGTGAGTAATGCATGCTAATACAGCGCGGTGGTTTAGCGTGTTGAGCTGGTAGTGGATTTTTTGCTGCTGGCTCAGTCATACGCGTGCGTATTTTTGCAATATGTTATTATAAAACGTTGTAACTCTTTGGAGTCAGTACTCCGCTGTCCTTGTCTTTTCAACTCTGCATACTATACTGGTTCTTAGGCCGAAAACCCCGAACTCCGTAGGTCACCTTGATTACGTAAGTTCTTTGATTCATTTCATAAAGTACATTCGCTTATGTCAATCTCGCCTTCTTTCTCTTTACTACACTGCGCTATCCCACTCGTTTTTCTCTCTCACATACCACACAACCATTCCACCACGGTCTGCACCATGTTATTATTTAAAACTCATTTTCTCAAATTTGCATACTACATGCCCATGAGTCCGTCCACCGCAACAACTCTGTCCCGTCCTTACATAACTCGTGTTGGGTTCGCTATAAACGATTATTGCATTACTAACTTTGGCACTCACCACACCACCACGCAAATCGAGTGACTTTTCTATAACTATAACGTGTACTGACTGCCGAGCGGCATATTCGGTTATCCACGTAATAGTTGAGTGCACCGAACTCTGCTGCCTTTTCTTCGTCAATGTTTTAGCGAAACACTCGCTCGCATGAGATAACAAAATGCCACAGTTTATATCTTATTGTTCGCTCACGGCTGCTCCTCTGCGCAGCCTTTGATCCCAGCACCAGCAACTAATTATGCATTGTGCACATCACCGACGACCGACACAAGTTGGCAAATTGCACGCTGGCTCAGAAGCTCTACCCCACACGTCAGTCTCAATTAGACAGAATTAACGTCTTGATGGAATATCGCACCTGCTAAGTGAATAGAATAGTGAATGATACATTAACCTGAAAACCTTGCACACGGTCACATGCACAGCGTCTGGCTTCTGGCTGTTAAAAATAGATTTACATCACAGATCGCTGAATGCAACTTGCAAATGTGCTTTATGCTGCCATGTAACGCAAAAAGATGAACTTTGCAATTGAAATAAAGACATTATTATTTATAGACCATAAAAACAAGGCCATGTAGAGCTGTTTGTCAATTAATGTAGGCTTGTTATTCAACAGGATTTTACAACGTTGAGGTATACACACGTTAGTGGGCTGCAATAAAAGCCGCCATCGCATCCTTGTAGTCTTTGTCTCATCGACAAGATACGACGTAGAGCTGAGAGCAACTTACTCCGCACTCTGAGGCCAGGAGACAACAAGAAAATCGTAAACTTGTGCAAGTCAAACAAACAACTTAAATCCCCAGCATCTGTGCACGACGCTCTTTGCTTACACATGACTACGAGTGCAAAAATACCATAAAATCATCGTCGTCAGCGATGAAAACACTTGAGCTCTTGTTTCACAACACAAACATCAGTCCATCCTCCAATCGAGTAATCATGGCATGCGATACAGATACAAGCATCAGCACTTGTTGTGCGGTTTATCTCAATCTGAACGTGCGGAGGATGTGCCCACGAACGTCATGCGGCAGGCTCGGGATTGGCGGTTTCTGCTTAATCAATTGGCTCTTGACAAAATGCTGCGAAATTCGACAACACGAGCTACACGTCAACGGTTCTTCATGTTCGACCGTATCAGTAGTTGCATCATCATCACACCCGTGCCGGGTCATGCTAAGCATAAAATGCCTAAGAATCTTGCAGGGGGTGAGCACTTGAGTGGGCACCGGACTACAGTTTATTGCAAAATCAATAATGAGCCGACGAGCCTTCCCTGAACTTATGTGGGATCTTGTCTCTTGTTCTGCTCACTTTCGTTTGGTAAGAAAGTATTAAAGAGAAGTTAGCGCGCAATTTTTTCGCGAACAGAAGTGCATGGTACGCGCAAGACATGTGAGGAGAAGAAGAATGAGTCAGGCCTAGGTTTGTTTGGAGTAGAAAATAAATTATAGGAAGTGAATGCCTGTGTGGTGGAGAATTTTCGTACTTTGTATTGCCAGCAACGCATAACATTACGTTACGTGTTGAGTTATGTTAATAACAATAATGTAATCGACAATACGCTTATTAATGCCGTTTTGTCGTAATATAATAATAATGATTGCAAAATAGGAAAAGAGCGACCTCAAAGACCTTGGCAACGACCTCACTTCACTCAAATATCTTCATTGCCATTTCCGCAATGCTTCATACAGACTCGCATTCTTACCTTACGACATACGACTTGGTTTCTTTGAATCAGCATTAGCATGCATGTGCGCAGGGATTTGTGGGTACAACAATTCTTACGCATGTACACGACTTAAGCAAATCCAAAGCCCAAACTGTTTCTTCCCTTCGTCTTTCTTTCTTCCATCCACATCATCCATTTGGATGAAAACAAAACATGTTAATGGATAAAACTTCTAAACTTCCTTCCTTTGTTTCATTATACCGCATAATCTATCTCCTAATCTCTTTCCAATGCTCAGGAAGACCATCCGGAATACGGTCCCATGACTTTCGGATCAGGAAAGCCACCTCCTCAACGACCTTTCGAGATTCTGGAGACAATCGCTCATTTTATCTTCTCGCCCGACTTGCATTTGATTAAATACTATTCAGAATTCAATGGAAAACGCAATGCAGTACAATTTTGCTTCACATTGCAATTTCATACCAGATTGGAAATTTTGTCACGTAATTGAGTTTAATTTTGCTGAATTTACAATTTGTGTGTACTACAAAGCAGATTCGGTACCAAGTTTGTGAAGAATTCATCCCGAAATGAATCCATGTCAAATCTCATTAATTGTAGCAAACATGAATCATCTCCGTCAAGCCATGCATGCTTTGTCAGCATTGAAAGCACTGCAGTGGGGCAGGTGGTATTTAATCAGTCTTTGTTCGGCTGAATTAAATCCAGTCATATCCTCATTTCATAAATAATGCGTTCAAATATTCAGGCCAATTACATGCAATGCGTGTTACATGACAACCCTGAGCCAGGTGAAGGAATTAGTTTGAGGATGCCACCGGAAAGTTCAATGTTTCCATTGAGTTACGCGTTTCCGCATTGCTCTGAATATCCGTGTCGCAGCTTTTGTTTACGCTGGCCACGGATAATGTCGTTAAATGGCACATGTTAAAATGATCTTTTAGTTCAAGCGGCGACAGGCAGCACACAAAATAATTGTTTTGACTGATCTCGTGTTGCAAAGAGTTGTTTTTGTCACCTAAGTCTTGCTTGATTTAAAGGTAAATCTTGAGCATATCAGCATAATTAATCCTTCAGCGGAAATAACCGGCCCGAGACACGAAGCAATTAGGCGCGGTGACTTTGGTGCGCGTAAACACACCTGCGCACAAGTCCCAGAGTTGTTTTGATCTCTTGCATCAAAATTGATCCTAACACAAAGAAAATTGGAAATTTGTGTGCGCCAAACGTCTCGTTCCACATCTCAGACAGAAAACACAATTGCGTCTATGCTCTTTTTCGGAGACCGCTTTGGCCCGACTACCTGCTCGGAAACAATCGTGAGGCCCCAATTAGAGATGGCCTTATTACGATTATTATTAACGTGATCGGCGGATCGTGAGTATGAACTGGCTCGTAACGCCCTCAGACGTGGGAATTGTATAAATCATCAACAGTAGGACACGATTATGCTGAAATTATGAAATATGAGTATGGTTCCATAATCCGAAGATGAAAGAAGCCGGAGTAGAACTGCGAGTGGGCAAGTCACACCAACAGTCAACATTGCTATTGTCTGACGAATCTTAAATTTGTGGTACTCGTTCGTTTCCATCTTCCTCTTCTACGATCTAGTTAGCTCGTCAGCTGTCACTTCTGTCTGTTGGTGCAGACTTGTTTTTCTTTCCGACGCTTCGCATCATTAACACAGCGCATATTTAATTCAGGTTGCATAAAGATAATTTTGCACAAACGCATTTCAAAGCCAAGGTGAGAGGGAAAACCAGCAGAGTTGGTTTTTCTTAGCTGCTCTACTTTACTTTCTTGTTCCTTTTCCCATTGTTGTTCTTGTAACAACAACAAGCACCGAGGAGCACGCAGCAGCATAGGAGAAGAGTTGTAAAACCATTTTTTGTACTTGTATCACGATATTAGACCTGTATTACAAGACCATGCGAAGTGCATTAAATTTCTAGTTTGATTCCTGAACAATGTTACGTCCCATCATTATCCTTGCACTTCAATTTCAATTTGTTCAACTCTTTCTCTCGCTGAACAACACTCCCAACCACGCGCAATGTATTTTAGGCGGTGGCGATGCATTTGAGCTACTTGCCAATTGTCTGTTAAGACTTTTCTAGTGCAAACGCCTCGGGACAAGATAAACACAAAAAATTGCGAAGTGAGGTAATGCTGCTTAAGTGTGTCTGTCCTACTTTAATGCACTAGTGCATCCACTCCTTTAAATGGATTACCATCTTACTAATTTCAACCAAAGCAAGCTCAGCTTCTTTGCCACACTTCAACTTGCTGATTGGGTTTTCTTGGATCAGCGTTATTTGACTAAAACCTTGCCCTTTGAACGACGTTTCAAAAGTCGCAATCATTTATTGGGCATAATTTTCTTCCCACAACTTCATTTGGCGCAGGAATCAAGAGCAAGTAAAGGAAATCCTGACATCAAAAAATAAAGTGGGCTATTGAATGATCAAATTGGTTTGTGGGAGTTTTCCCTTAAAAACGAAACTCTATCAACTGTCAACTTGCGTAACTCGCTGGTCCAACTCTCTTTTCCGAGAGAGGAAGATGCGAATGAAGGTGATGGAATCTCCATTTGATAAGCAGTCGAATTGAGGTCATGTAATACTTTTCCCCATTCATTTGTACCATGTAAGCACTAAACAACAAAGTATACTAAAAGCGCTTGCCGTGCGTGCGGTGCTGACTCGGTATGAGCAACAATGAACCAGAATCTGTACTCTGTTGTAGGAGAATTCGGTATCACGCGGATGAAATGAGATGCGCGATTATATCAACGTGGAGGCTGCGGCTGTGCATTTATAAATAATGCATTACTAGCCTCATTTCTGCGCAAGTCGAAAACATCGCCGTGCAGCATCGCGCCGTGTTTCACAACTTTGTCCTCAACCTTCTATTTTCACATGCATTCATCATAATTTAAAAGCACATTAGAGAAGAATGGCAAAGGTTTTTATTCTTATTTCACATGCTTTACTCTAATACGCTTCGTCATGCAATCGAATGATCTTTCATAAAACACAACGCACATCTTCCATTTCTCATGCGTTTGTACTCGATTCTTCTGGTCGTTAAAATACTGTCCTACTTAACTTCCTTACTACAGAATGGCACGCTAGGATGCGCAACACATTAGCGAGTGACCAAAATTGCAAGCATCCTTCTTAACAAGCCTCTTCCTCGAAGAAACTTTCTAAATCTGAAGAATTCATTCTAGAACACCTCAAATTGATGAAAATGTAAACTCGCTTTAATATACCGAATTCGGAATTTGCCTACTTTGCGGTTTCACTGCTTTGCGACAATGCGTCACTGAGTCGGAATTTAAGAACACAAAGCTCAACACTCACCGCGGTTCACCTCATAAATCTCAAATTTAGTCGTCATCGTGTTCTTCGCTCTAATACAAGCCAGTCGATGGATTTTGAATTGACAAATTGTAACACTACAAATCACGATGCTTGGAGATGGAATTGAGTTGAATATTTTTACCTTTCTGCAGAGCGCAATTGGACGCATGATAACGCAATAGGAAAACCTTGGTGGTCGTGTAACAAAGAAACCAAAAGAATGGCATGACAGACACAGTGTGCGCAAGAATATTGTGCATTCATTTTAAGAGGAAGTGACCCTGACTTTCAGAGTCAGGAACTTCATTTTTTCTTCCCTTTTATAGTCTAGCTATTACATTGTTGTGTCATATAATGAGGCGCTTTGAGTCGCTATATATAGTAACAATGCATCGATCTTCATAATTCGATAACTGCAGCATTAATCGCTGTATTTGGAAATATACATTTACAGAGCTTTAAATTTGATGCCGTCAATGTTAATTAAGAGCGTGTACGGTGTATCGTCGCTTCCCCACTTCTCAGGAAATTTACAACTCTCCTGAAGAAATGTAACAACAACAGGCAGACTGAGACGGACACGTAGGATTAAAGCGTCATCTCATTTCAACTTAATTTCTCACTCCGGCCTCCATCCAATCTGTCTATGGTCCAGTTCATGGAAATTCTACAGGGCAAGGCAAGCGAAATCTCATGATCTAAGCACTGAGATGAGCGTTGAGCTGCCATGCTGGAGGAGATCTGCGAGATGCATGAGATGAGGGCTTCGAGGGAAAGAGTTGTGCAAAATGTTTCAAGGGGAATATGAGACAAGCCATCATCTATGCATCGACTTGGTCGCTCACTTCCAGCTCAAGAACGATCAATTTGTACAGCAAACGAGTAATTGGCTTTACATAACAGCACGACGCTCGTAACCATATTAGATGCGATTCACTTCCTGATTCTGGATTTCTCTTCCTTCTTTCCATGCTGAGAGAATGTTTGCACATGTGATTATAATACAATCTCATAACCTTCATACTTATATTTTCTTCGTCTGAGATCATTATGAATTCAATGTATAATGTATGTGTGGCGCAATCCGCAATAATATTAATGGTTTAGCAATGCATGCCTTTCGACAACAGAAACCTTCAAAACTATTTATCTACTCTTCATACATTCTGTGCCATGACTTTACCTTAATACCGGATGGAGACTCAAGTGCACGCAAGATCAAGACGCCAGATTTACCTCGGAATCACTGAATAATGAGAATAATGAATAATTGAGAAGGAAGAAGCACGCTCATGGACCGAGAAGAACGTGAAACGTTTTGCACTTTGACTGGACAAGAATTGCACGCTTTGATGTGTCATGCTCGCTGTGCTGGCGGTGATCTCATACTAGCGAAAACCCGAACGTCAGATTTACGCGCATTAAATGAAGGTCAGATGCTTACCCGCACGTGGCTGGAGCAACAAGAGTCCTCCTGTATGCATTGTTGCGAAATTAGGATGAAGCCGGGTCGAGTCCAGGATGCAGTATCCACTACACAATTCGAAGGTTTTGTCCGTGATTTAGATTTGACCGGGGGATTATGGATTTGCACTTGTTGTTTGTCAACAACCTTATCGTGGAGGAAAACACTGGGTAAATAGTTGATATTTTCGAGTTTCTGTTGAGGATTTGTGAAGAGACGTGTCACACATGAAATCCGAGTCAGATTGGCAGGTCCACTTGATGGAGACTTGTCGGAGCGATGTTAACACTTGATCAGACAACGTGGTAGTGAGTAGTGAAGGCAGGACGGAGACCGACGATGGTTTTTGCTTCGTCTCACGAGTGCCTGCCGGGAAGCTGGTGACCGTGTCGAGCCCAGGTACAGTCTTAAACTGAGTCTGAGTTGAAGCGCACGCCGTTGCTATTGTACTACGTCAGGAGGGAAGCAGATGCGAATCTGTGAGTCAGTATGATGAATTGCTAATAATGATGTTATTATCGCCGATCTAGTAATGGTGATTACAGTAATTCACCAAGCAAACCACCAAGTCAAGAAGACTGGTGCGGATTACTTCGTGCTCAGTTTGTAGGCTACAGCAGTCAGGAAAAGACTAGTGTGAGGAGCAAGAGAGATACTATTTTCTTCTCGTGATGTAACACGCACGCAGGAGTGTATTGCAGATCTGTTCCCTTGTTCGCAGAAGTGCATCTATACACAATACGTCTGTGTATTGGCAGATCACAGCTGCTGTGCTGTGTGCGTTAGTGCGATGCGGTGTAAGGAGGTGAGCGTACTGGGCTGGCTGACTACAGCGCTGTAGCAATGACAATGGGTTAAGAGAAAGACGCTGCGTTGATGATGTTTGTGATCTAGACCTTGAAGTGCCTGAAGCGCAACACTCATAACCCGGATTCTTTCTTCCACCCATTGTCAGCGTTGCCAATTGCCAAGTCACCACACGCATACTTTCGAATGTATCTCTTCCCATAGCGGTCGCCGCGCGCTGCGTTGCATTCGCAGTGTCGTGGGGCTTCGTCGTGGCTTGTCTATTAGGGTACAATGTAATACAAAGTGTACTTCATCATCGCAGTGTTAATAAATGTTATGTGATGTATTCGAATCTCATTCAGACACTGACCCAGTTTCCTACATCTGCGAATCTCTTTTCTGCTACGCAGCTGTAGCGTGGCTTCGTTGGCTTTGGCGTTGGCTGTAGATACGGAAAGTAGGAAGTAGGTTTGTGACATTCAATTCACACTCACACAACGCCGCACCGCGTCTCACGCACACTCTATTATTATGTACTTCACAGACTTCTCTAACTTTGCCGCATCTATAAATGTATTTATAGATGCTAAATGCTGTGTAATTAGAAACGATTGCAGATCTCATTACTTGTGCAGGGAATGTCTCATGTTTCCCAATTATCGAGGCAATTAATGAGAACCCACAGTCCAAATAAGACCAAGCTCGAAGCCCTACTGTCCTGTGTGACATCCGGATCCGTTGCATTCCCAAAATAGCATTGAGAATCCATTATTCGTGCTGAGCGAGGAGACACCAAAATAGAGTGACAACGCGGTGGACCACATAATTAAATGTTTTGTTAACGTGGCTATGGAAAATGGGGCAAAGCGCACCATAAAGCAACATAGTTTGCAGCGTCGTGTCGCGATATGTTATTATTTACATTTTGCTGCTGGCTCTTTCGTTGTTCGTGCACAAATTTGCATCAATTGCTGTGCCAATTTTACTGTTATCATCAGCATCGTCATCATTACATTATTATTATGGTCGTAACAATGCCTTTCCCAATTCCTCGCGCCTCAGCCCACAACACGATTTGTAGTACATTGTTGCACTGGCAGCAGCAACATCGCGTCGTGCCACCTCACAGCGACGTACTTGACTTGGCTTCATTGCCATTGTCAAGAGTAGAGGCAGAAAAGGAAAGAGAATCTCTCAAAAGGAGAATTAGCATCGCGATTACGAATTGGAGGCAAGACGCAGCGAACCGTGCGTGCATTTGCCGAATTCAAAGTCAAAACTCATTTATCATGCAATTATCGTTACTGCAGAGATTAGCATCGACAGTAGGATGAGGATTACAAGAATGCTGTATTGTGTCAGATGCAATTCGCCTTCCCCACGCCGCTGTGCCCATTGTTTCAGTGACCATTCATTTTCTTTCTCACAATAATACCTTAACTGATTGTCGTGCGACGAGTTTCCATTTTGTTGTAATTCTGATTATACAATGCAATCTTTACGAAATCAACACAAAATGATGGCGAAGTGGCAGTGCGCAGCCAGCCAGCCTTCTCTCGCCTGTATGAGGAAGGATATCCAGTACGGCAAGCCAAGCTGGCAGCGCAGATCCGGAATTGCAGATGTCCGGAAGTAGAACATTCTATTATCAATCTTTGAATGGATCGACGACTGCCTGTGTTTCCTTCCTTATTTGGAATTCGCACATTTGCCATTATGCGACGCAATGGTGCCTCAGCTCGACTTCCAAATTTGGTTCGATTCTTTGAAATTTCAATGAGGAAATAGTTGGCTAGTTGGCAGACTGGGTATAGATGCGCAGGCAGATGGGAAGTTATTGTGGAGTTAAAAGTATGATCACAGATCTAAAGTTTTGCGCTACAGAATTAAGCCGTCAGGTCAGAAAGTATTCGATTGGTCACAACATACTATCCTTTTCTTCATGCTAAAATCTCAAATGTTTATTTTGGGGCTGCCTCTTGACGGTATCATTTATGGTGCATTTGTTTAGGGGGCAAGGTGAGCCAAAAATAGTCCGAAATGAAACCAAAGGGCTAAATTTAGTTCAAAAGTTTAAATCCGCATGCAATCGAGACAGTGAATCAAAGTGCGGGACATTCGCGCAGACAGAATAGGACGTAATTTGAACTTGTTATGTGTTTTGGCGTTGTCTCGATTCGTCTGATTGTACATAAAAATAAATAACATAGAAAAACGAAGAATCGGGGTCAATGTAATAGTTTATGTAAAAGAGAGAAGAAATCTTATTAATAGTCACACGGCAGAAACTGCTGACTTTGTTGTGTTCTCGTTTCCATCCAATTATTCGTGCATATTTTTGCATTAAACCTGCGACTCGAACGCTGCTGCGTGGCGTAGACGGACGAAGGAATCTTCATGCATGCACTCTCATAACGCGCATAATGAATCTATGGCATAATTACGAGCTGACTGGGTTGGGACGAGGAATGAAATAAGTGAAAAGATTCGCTCGGGGCACTGCGAAATGAGTTCTTATTCAAGATGAGACGCGAATTACGTGGAACGAGCACTATAAAAGTAAGTAATTTATTATGGCGCTGTAGGTTACTAGGTTACTTCATTCTTTTGGATAATAATAAGCAGCCATTGTTGAGCTGGCCCAAATGGGTATAGTTGAAGCATTATTAATCTTCCCTACCCACCGCCACAGCGCTCTTTCGCCTCGCTTACACTCGCTGCCATTGAATAACAGCGGCTTTCTACTTGCGTCTGCGTCAAGACTGCGTCTTGCTGACTATCCTCAATTCTCTAGAAAATTAACGATGCTGTTCCCATTCTCGCTCTCGCATGCTATGCAACGTGAGATGCACTTTGCTACGCAAACGTGTTCAGCGCACGTTTTTTCCGACATACAAACATTTGTGAAAGTCATGGTCGTCATTTGTGGGCTGAATTCAACATTTCTTGTTGATGCATCGGTCGTGTACTTAACATACTTACCAAACTCACTTTGAACGAAAATTCTCGTATTAGGAAGACGGTGCAAATTTATGCTGCAAGCAGAAACGAGAAAGAGACGCCACTTCTGGCAACAGCAATGCGTAATACTTTGTGATTGATGATCAGTGGCTGTGAAGAGTATTACACGACACGCAGAGAAAGATTTGGTGCGTGCTGCAGTTGTGGCACCAAAACAAAACTCTCTAAATTATTCGAATACGGCAGCCAGCCTGTATTACATGTGCAGCGATTCCACTGAATTTTGCATGCAAATTGCAATTAGCATGCAGATTGGTGCAATTATCTTCAGAACACAACAAGAAACGTCGGTGACGACACGTAAATATGGGGAGATTTTCGGTTTAGTAGCCAACGCCTCGTTTTCACGAATCACAGCCTTCACACATTAAACTTGACAATGACATTCAAATTTGTGGCTAGCACTCAGTTGCCTTTGTACTAGATACAAAGTAAAAGGCCGCTTAATTTTTAAGCTAAAAAATTTATCATTTAATGGTCTTTCCTTCTGAAACTATTTTCTTGTTTGTACGTCGTTCGAGTAAGAGAGGAGGACATTTCTTGTCGATTACTCACAAATGTTTCCAAACAAAGCGAAAAATTGTTCATTGACCCAAATCCCACTTGGAGACGAAAACTTCAAGCAAAGAAGATGCGCACTGTCCTTGTGGAGGATGTGGATGTTAGAGAAGGATAATTCACGACACTGAAAAGAGTCAACCGAAATGAGTTGGTTGAAAATGATAATCATTTATTTACCCTTTCTAGAGCCGGAAGCGCGTTCTCCAACCTTTATCCGCTATTTGCGGTGAAAACAGTTGCCTGAGCCATGAACTTGTCCTAAATTCGCGTGATGCCAAGAAAAGCTGGGCGCCGACGCTACGCAATCGATGAACGCGGCATGAAACATGTTACTTTGTGCATGTGCTAATTTCAGTCTTGTTTGTGGGCAAGTGTCTGTCAAAAGTAGCACAGCGTGCGTCTACTTTCGAACGTTGTTGTTTGATAATATGGGAAATTATTTCTTCAATGTCAATGTCAACTACTTTGCGAATGTAAGAGTGAGTTAAATGAAGCTTGCCAAGAAAGAGTTAAGAAATGGTGTGAGCTCACTTTACGCGCTGTAAATCGTCCATTAATTAATTCGACTTGCAAGAAGTCTACATTTGAGGAGGCACGTACGCTAGACAACGAGGCAGTGTAATGTAATAATGCATGTCGTGTAATACTTTCTTTGCCATTGAGTGTAACACTTTTTCATTGTTGGCTGATTGTTTTACTGCATTTGTCTCTTTCTCACACAATTACAATAGAAAATCTGAAAACTCTCTCTTCTTTTTTGCTCCTCATCCACAAATATTGCGCTCCACACTCTTGTGTGTTATGCAGAAGCAGAGGTGGTAATATAAGTGTTACTTATTCAAACCAGTAAAGTTGCTGCAAGTGCATTGCGATCGTGTCTTGGGTCTCGACGATGTGTAGACACAAAATCACCATTCTTACAATTCCAAATTGCCGGCAAGAATCGCTATCGCTGCTTTGCGATCAATGTTGACTGTCGATTCTTCAATGCTGGCACTCAAACTCTGTGACGCATGTGCCTGGTGCATTGTGGCTTCATTTCTGAATTCGGAAATGTCAATTTAAGCGTCGGCAGTCATGGTAGAAATTAGCAAGCGGTTGCTGCCCGATCAATGAGTCGCAATCTTGACTCCAATTGCATTCGGCTGAAATATCCGAGTTCACCCACAGAATCCTGCGTGAGTGGCCATTGCGCACAAAATCACCTGTCGCCAATCATCTTCATACGGCAGGTGTCCGTGAACTTCATTAATTGAAATATATGTCGTGAATCTGCATGAGTATTTAATGGAGGAATTAATGTCTCGTATCGTACCCTGACGCCAACAAATACCATAGGTGAGGAACAGCCAAGTCTGTAACAGCAGATCGCAATGCAATTCTCGCTGCTATTCATTCTACGATTTAATATGTAGGCCAAGCATAACTTTCTAGCACAAGATTTGGTTATGGTGTTGCGTTGCGCTCAAACGCATGGTCGCGGCAGGCAGCGCCTTTATTTATGCTCGTAATCTCAACTTCACTGAGGAAAGACTGGCAGAGACGCTCAGGTGAGACGCATTGGTCTTGATTACACTACGACATCATTGAGACTTGATTTAAAGCCCTAAAATCAAGCCCAACAACGAACTTTTAATTTTTATTTCTTGGCGCATGGCAAAAAATGGATTTTGTGCACAACAAGGGAAAAAACTCAAGCTGTTCGTCCGGCGTTTACTTTTTGCAATAAAATGGTGAAACTGATGCTGCCGGTTTATGGTTTTATAAGTATCTCTTCCTTGAAGCATCTCACGCAATGCAACGCGGCTGCTAAGTGCTGTTTTGCTAACAAGAAGCGATGTTCTTACACAACGAAAGCAGATTCTAGGTCAATTCTCTTTAATCTCTGAGTTCTTTTATTATCTTTGGGCCTGCACAAGAGTGTTAAGCATTTCCTAAAAGTAGGCAAAAGCAATCCCACAATCATGCGAATCATTCGCTGCTTCTACGACCTGGGCCGAGTTACACGGTTTCAATCCGCTCTATTTCGGAGTACGACACATGAAAGTGCTCCACGTCAGCAACTGGACAAAAAGAATGTGAAAATTCGATACGCAGAGTCATGCCATATGGCTTGGTTAAATTTAAAGTTGAGAATTAAAATTAGGTTTATACTTTTGCAGGAATGAATGCCAAAGAGCAATTTCAGTTTAAATACATGATTGTCATTGTTACGGGCTGATCTTGATTGACAGAGGAATTATTACAACTTCTCAACTTATTCTCTTCCTCTCTTTATCCGCAGTTGCAACTATAATTGCGTAAAGGCACGGAAGGCATCACTCTCACCCACCAGCAGCCATAATCACAAACTTGATACTCAAAGTAGGTTAAACCTTGTCTTGAACCAGGCTAAACTTTCTTCACTTCCCGCTTCCTGTGTGAATGCAGTTGAAACAATGCGCACTGTCTGAGAACTGGTTGTATGAGTTCGGTACTGTCTTTATCGTTTCACTTGGCTTTAATCTTTGACATTGATCATGGAAGTGTTTTGTGTTTATGACTACTTTTGACCACCAACCTCACTGACCTTACTCTGGCTTCACTTTACTTCTCAAACCAAGTCTTACCTGTTAGCAGACGTCGAGCTGAAATGGAACTGCTCTCGGAAAGCCTCTGATATGACTATTTTCATACTGCTATTCTATTTGGGAATGAACAGATGCCAGAAGCTATGCAACATCGAGAATAGAAATATGAGCGAGGACCCCCTTAAGGGACAGGTTTGACCAAATATAATAAATATAAGAACGTTTGCCCAAGCCATGAAAAAATCGCCTGTCAAACGTAACACCAATCCGGATGAATCCACTTTTCAAGGATTTCAAATGTGTAAGAAATGTGAATCACACAACGAAAGACAGGACCCGTACATAACTTCCGAGAACAGAAGACTTGTCCAGTCGGAACGTCTCCACGTGAATCGACTCCCGATTACAATGCAAATTCAATATTTGTGGTGAAGAATCAAAACGAAGCTTGCAAAAAATAATAAAACAGTGGCTAAACTCACATAGAAGTCATGAACTCAATTACAGAGTTTATTTATCAACAAAACTGGACGTAGTTAGTATAAATAAAGATATGATGTACATTAAATACTGTGTAGAGATAAAATGGAATGGCACACGGTATACAGCACAACCTTCGTTTTACAAACAATGGTTTCAATGAACAAACATATAATAGGAGTACACAGTATATAAGCTTGACCTCTGTCCTCTTAAACACAACCTTGGTTTCAATCTTAGAATTGATTGGACCCACATCATCAACTGTCCTAAAATTCGAATTGAAACTAATCTTTTCTTTAAAAATACAGCTTGCATAATTTACATCCTCAGTTTCAGGCAAGCGCCATACGTTTTAAGGTGAGCATAAAAATCCTATAAGAAGCAGTAACACAAAACGCGAATGTCATTGGGATGCTTGAACAAAATAATCTATCTGGTTGAGACTCCTCGTATTCGGTGTGGACAGTTTTTACAATGGACGGAGCTGCATGCGTTTATAATATACGGCACAAGTATTGAAATCTATCACATAGTTATTTTGGCGAGACATTGATGCTTGCTAACTACGGTATAGCCAAATTGGCTAGACTTGGCCCATACGTCAATTTCAATATGTAAAATGTAAAATATACAATATTAGCCTGTCAATTAGAATGGAAACTATTTCCCGAGCATATAATGAAAAGATTCACAGGTACCTTTGATACCGATCATGATATGGCAAAATAATTGCATTTTTGGTTTTAGGTTATATTAGGTGTATGGCGAACGAAAAAGTACTACTGTACTATTAATCAACTTAAAGTGTATCCATTTTGGTTATGTAATTACTTTTTAGCTTCCTTTCCTGCGACAGAGTTCGTTACAGACTTCACGTGCGAACGAAAACTCAGTAACTCTTCGTAATAGATGAACTGCTGATTCCAAAACAAAGAAATTGCACGTTACATACTGATACTTAAACTGTAATTTAAACTTAACGTCAATTGTTTGGTATTTTGCGTTGGATGAAGTTTTCTTTTGTAGAGTAAACACGCTTGGTAAATGGAAGCCTTCAGTTGCAGTTTTTCTGCATGAACTCTGGAACAATAAATTTTATTGAATTATTTTGAAACGATGCGAAATATTTACATGGAAAGTGTTTACCAGTTGGCAGAATTTTTCTTGAATTGCCAAAAACCATGCCATGTTGAGTGGCGCCTCTGTTGGAGCCATATTGAAGTCCAATGATTTTGCTGCTCTCGGCCAACTTTTCAGCGCTGAAGTTGCGCTTATTTTCGTCAGCATGTTTAACGCCAAGGCGAGCTCCTGGAAAGCCCTTCTTTTGAGCCTGTACCAAAAATTCCAAAAGACATCAATCAATACTCGTTCCATTTGCAACGCATGGTTAGTGGAAAGTTGATTAATTTACCATTCCACCAATCGAAAAAATACAGTCAACCACTGAATACAAGCTCTTATGCTCGTACAAGTCATTAACTTGAAACAAATCTTGGGATTTAAGCCCGTACTGCTTGCATCCCTTCAGAAATAGTTCCAAATTCTCCCTCTGGAATGCAGAGAAGACGGCGTTCATACACATTCATATCTTGCATGTATTGTTATAGAGTCCATGCTCGTTCGTTCCGAGTGGATGATTTTGATTACCTGTTTGAAGGGCGACGACGGATCATTGATCTTCTTCACAGCATTTGGGCACAAGAGGTTTATGAGCCTGTGCATAAATCAAACGCGGCGTTCAGTTCGGCTTGTTGAAAGAAATGGAGAAATTTTGGGTAGGAGCGCTTACTGGCAGAGAGCGACACCGTCCTTGAGCGAAGCAGCAAAGTCAAGCTGGTCGCGAATGCCATTGTCCGTTGGCGTCTCCAACTTCCTCTCCAAAACTTCTTCTATCCAGGCCAGCGATTCTTTAGCCCTGTCCAAGCTAAACTTGGCCTGGGACTAAAACATGCAAAGAAATTGGAATGCATGATTTACGCACTGTTACGAATCTGCTACAGCTACTAGTAAGACGCAATGTTGTGAAAGATTTGTCGTTCACGTACCTTCATTTGACACTCGCGACTGAGTCCATATGAGGGTCCTGTAAATGCCATGATTGCAAAGCGTCGTGCAGTCAAATACGTTGAATGAATCAGGTGTTTTGTGGAGGAGTCTGTCCCGAGGAGTTAAACCACAATCAATCGTACTGCGAGCGGTAATTGGATTAGAACAATGGTTAATAATTACTAATTTGGCAAGAAAAGCACAGACGGAGCATGTTACGGTACTTTGAATGTGGCAGCAACAATGCGGTGCGGCGGACGCCAACTGTTTCTTGATTATTTATAAATTATAGCTTAAATGGCTGATGCCGAAATTCGAGTTGACTTGTAGCAGCACAAAAACTCGTAGCAGGTAACGAGATGAAGTGACGGAGCACGTAGCTTCGACAGGCTTTAAAATTATAATAATGCTGAAACGAAGATGCTGATGGAATGTGAAGAGAATCAAATGTTACGAATTAAGAAAAGATTTGAGGGAGGGTGAAGTGAATTCGTCTTAAGAAAGAAGATCAGAGATATGACTGTAACGAGACGGGCCACGGATCCAACTACACTCAGCAGAGACCGTGATGCAACATAAACAACAACAACGGAGCAGGTATTATTATTGTGTACCAAGCGATATGAACACAAATATGGCCATGTATGATGACTGGCTGTGCAAATACGCTAGACAGAGGTACCAGGCCACGACTCTCCTAAACAAGGCAGCAGTTTAACTGAGTTTAGCAGAGCTGATGCCGAGCACAGTTTAATGTTACGTTAGGCACATGCGAGCGTACTGATACTGTTGCCGTGCCGTGGTGGTACGAGTCAAGTCGTTCCCTTCTATGACTGCACAGCCTGCCGTATGGACCAGAAGGTACACAATTTTGTTGTCGGTGGGTCCTCATGCACGGGTTGTGGTTGTGGAGTGTGGATCTTGACTTCCAATTGTAGTACTATCAGCCCAAACTCTTTCAAATTGGAAGAGAAACGTACAGAAACAGGTGCATATATTTTGCTTGCAAGGAAACAAAGGTGGATACGAATACGTGTATGGGTATGAAATGATGATTCTTCATAAACAGGTTACATTATGCAACCACAAAAGCAACAATGCAACGATTCAACCCCACATTCGCTGAACTCGAGAGTTCACTTGGCAAATCTACCGTTTTCGGATCCTCGTAAGTTTGCGAACATATTTGCAACTTGAAACGTCCCCTCGTGCCACTTGCTTCGTGTCTCATATACACTTGAAATGTAGCCTTGTAGTTGTTTTTACATTTGCTTTTGCGGCATGGCTTTTCACACTTGAAAATTCCAGACAAAGGAGCCGGCCGATCACGCCATGGTCTGAGAAAAGCCGAGTTGGAACTCGACGCCGAAGAAACACGTGCATTGGGAATAAGGTTAAGAGGGCTAGTTCTTTGTCCATCTCCCATTGAAACGAGCAACATCCGAGCCAATTCGAGGCCACATGCAGTTTTATGACCGTGTTTAGCAGTACCTGCTCGCAAAAATAATCCTTTGACATGCAGAAGTCATGCAAAACAATTTTATTGCTTTTTATGGGGAGAGGAGTCAGAACCTAAAATGGACATCATGAAACAAAGAACCTTCGCAGGATAAATCCAATATTTAGCTCAAAGCCCTAAATATTATTAACAAACCACAATACGAGACCAGCTTAAATTACCATTAGCATTAGTTCAAGGTGTATTACAAGTACGCTGGATTGAATGCCAATTGAGAATGTCCAAGTAGCCTAAATCTACTGATTTATGATTAATCTTAATGTTACTCAAAATTTTCCAAGCTGAAACTGTCCGCCGGCGCGACGCCGGCCACCTCGCTTTGACTCTGCTCCGTCCTAATATCTTTCCAAGTCTGCACGAATTGCGTGAAAATGGGAGAGACGCATGGTTGACAACTGGTGACCGCCCCACCAAACTTGTCTGGCTCGCATTCACAGCGCTGACAGTTCGCAGGCTGTGCAGTTCTGGCAACGCGACGTGACCAAACATCCAAAAACGTCTTATTCAAATAAGTTGTCATCCAATTCATGTTGAATCGCGAGCCCTGTGACTCAAACGCCAGCGGAGTGTAGTAGTCCTTTGGAAGGTTGACATATCGTCGGAAGGCCCTGTCCGATTGGCCTGAGCCTCTCTTGGACTGCCAAAGAGTGAAGACTCCATCACGGTCAATCCCAAATATTTTGTTCCCATCATCGCGCTTGTAACTCTGAAACCAGTCAAAAGTTATTGAGCTGCTCAGTCTGACATGTATTTGCACGTGCAAATTGCAAGGTTACCTTGAGCGTGATGTCTTTAGGACTCAGCACGTGCAATCTTATATCGTTCTCCACCAGCAGAGTGTACGTGTCCGCGTACCCTCGATGAACTCCCTTGCTCGAGTCGTCATCGATGATGACAGCAATCATGATCTTGGCCACACCTGCACGGAACCCAATCTTTGATCCAAACTCAATCGCCTCATACAAATTTCCATTGCGTTCTCCGTTCATAGGGAATGAATCCGGGATTTTGAAGAGAGTGCTGGTGGTCCACACTTGTCCCACCGTGGTTCTGATATGCGGGGTTTTGTAGCGATCATTGCCTCCAAATCCAACAACGGTGTACCTGTTGTTTTGCAAGCCTTCCGTTTTCAGAGCACTTTCCAACTTAACGACGGCCTCGTTCAGGTTGTATTCCTTCAGCGCGGGTGTCTCCTCGATGATGATGACCACATCCGCAGCCTTAGGTGGTGAAATGTAGGATCCTTCCGCCAGAGTTGCGTTTTCGAAGCCGGCAATTGATGAACCATCCTCCAATTTGCATTTCACTGGAACAGAAAAGCCATGTTGAAACTTTGTAATCGATTTTAAAAGAGTGAGTTTAAATACCACAAATTGTTGGAGCCCACAAGTCGACTTTATTCCTCTGACACTCGGTCACGTACGCGTTAATGGCCGTGCATGCAGAGTCTTGCCTATAGACGCTGTTGCGATTGGCTGTCACATCATATTTGCACATGTCAATAAACGGCTGAGGTGGAACCTCATTGAAGCAAGGTCGAAACGGCGAGTTTATGTTCGTCAGGTACTCTTTGCAAATTCCGTCTAGATCTTGATACTCTGAAAATTCTCTCACATAGCTTTTGGGTCGACATTGTCCACTATTTGATCCCGCACGCCAAGAGTACGCGAACGCAGCGACATCATGTACGATTCTCCCATCGGATCTTCTAAAGTCGTTGCTCGGCTCGTTGTCGTATGTTCCGAGCAGTCCAGTCAGCTTTCCAAAGTACCATCCAGAGACAGAGATCGAGCACACGCTTGGCGAATGACTGCACTGAATTTGGAATCCACGCGAATCAAATATCTCAAGGCCATTTGCTTGTCTTCGAATGAAGGTTGGACCCACTTCCAGTGGCAGTTCCATTTTACGGCCGTCAAGTTTCACCTTGAAATTCTGCGCGTCAAATTCAATAACCTTCCTTCCACTGATCAGTGAGTACGACTTTTTTCTCATTCCACCGACTCCATTGGCTTCGTAATTCGCAAGCAGGGTGAAATTCTGGTGAGCTAAATCTGCGATGAGCACGTAACTGTTGCAGTCACCGGTGAACCTGAAATATTTCTTGTCAAAAGTCAGGTAGTGATGGTCCCCAGCCATGAGTGCGGTTGTTCCGAAGGGCGGCAAAATTTTCCTTATATCCACGTCGGAGAATGGTTGGGTCACTCGAAGCGTGTCCAGAAGCGTGTAATAAAGTTCGTTGATGCGACTGATGTCCTCGACATCATCTACGGGAACTCTCCATTTAGGCAGGTGAGTGAAGTCTTCCCATTCAATGAATGTCAAAGGCTGATGGAATTCAAAGTGTCCCTTTTCGAACTCGTAGCTAAGTTGACCCAATGGAATATGACGCTGAATCAGGTTGTTGACTCTTCCGAGTATTTCACCAAAGAGATCGCGAATCCTCTGTTCGGCCTCCACAAATGTCCAAAGACGTGAGCTCGATTCGATTAGACTGGTGGCAATATACCGAACGTAGGGCATTGGGGGCATTTCCAGAAGAGCGTATAGATTTCCATCTTCAATGATTTGATTGACGAGCACAAAGTATGGCTTGTAGTATTCTTCCAGGGGGTCAAGAACGCTGGAAAAAATTAAAGATTACGTGCTACAAATGACTTTCAACAACGTAGAATGCAGTCGAAATGTGACTTACTATTCGTTGAAAGGTTCTTTCAATTGTTTCAAATATCCCTGAATTGGCAGTTCTTTCAGCCAAGACGCGTAATCTTCGTACAAACAAGCCAACTTGCGCAGCAGATCAACTCCGTAGACTCTTTCCTCCAAGAAGTCCAGATTTCCTTCTACCGCAGCCATCACCGTATTGTAAGCACCTTTTCCCTTTGCCAGAAGCGCGTTGAGCTTCGTCATCCATGCGTTCCACATGTCACTAACCTTCTTCTCGGTGGACTTCCAGGCGTTCATGACGACGGATTCCAGATTGCCAGTATACTGCTGAGACAGCGCCCGAAGGTCGGTGTACGTGTCGGAAACATACTTGGCAGCTTTCATTGGCACATCGTGGAATAATTCAAGTGTTCTTGAGCTAGATAAATGACATTTGATTTGCGTTAGTAAGTTTTGCGCCATGCAGCGAATTATTCTTGCACCTACCATGAATTGTAGACTGCTTCCAGGGCATTTCTGGTCAGGGCGACAAAATCCTTGGCATAGAATGCATTCTCCTCATAGCTGGAATACGCGTACTCTAACCACTCTCCAAGTTCGATAATTGCGGATTGGAACTCGTTGCCAATGAATCTTGACAGCGAGACGTAAAGTCGGTCCAGGCCCGGGTCAATTACTTTGAGCCTCTCCTCAACCTCTTCATTCATCCTTTCAAGAGTGGCCGGAATTACGCCATCGATTGTGTCGAATGCGAACCGTGGAAGTGAAACAGTAACAAATTGGCCGAATTCGTGGAACATTTCGGGACGCCAATTTACTCCGGTAGAAATCATATCCGAATTGTTGAATTTTGACACAAAAAATAAGTCCTGAATATTTTGTCCGAATTCATTCCTCACTATTTGCAGCACGATTTTGCGTTTATGGTTGAACCCAATGGAGAGTGCCAATGCTTCGTCGGTTCCATGACGAATTACCGCATTCAGATAAGGCAGAACAGTTCGAATTTGTGAATCCATTTGCAGGAATGGGGTCTTGAGAGTCACAACGTGCTCCGAGTCCTGTTGTTTGTAGTCAGTCTCCAGTTTCATGAGGGAGTTCAGTTCGTTGACACTCGGCCCCAAACTGACTTCGTAGGTGCGGTTATGGTTCGTTTTTCTCATTTCCATGTGAATGACATGCCGGTCGCCACGAATGTCGAGATACGCCAAGTGGAACAACGAAGCCGTGTCCGAGAGACTCAGAATCGAGTTAATGTCCACGTTGCTGGAGGGATGCGTGATCATCACCTGAAGACCCGTGTCCGTGATATTCTCGTTGGACAGCCGAATTGTCAACTGATTTTGAGGGTTTGAATTCGGTTTGAAGATGTATTCCGTCTCGTGTAGTTTGCTGCTCTTGAATGTCTTCTCAGACTCGAACACCATATTGTTTTGAGGATGGCCGGAGTGCAGGATTGTGAAGATGTACTTTTGTGTGGTGGATCGCTTCACGGTCGCCACGTCGTGGGTAGACAAGTACCCAACGCGTTTGCTCGGATCGATTGCAGCGTCCCATTTGAGTTCTGCGTGGGTGGTTGTCGAAACTTTTCCAGCGGACTTCGCAATTACTACCGAGTGCTCTGTTTGGATGGAGCGCCAGGGCATGTTTAGGCGCAAAATGAGGTTATTCGTGTGGCGATGTGAGGGGTTCGTGACTACTTCATCAGCATAGAGCACGTAGTAGCCAAACGATGTATTCTGCTGCAACTTCATGGAAGCCCACGCGAGGTTCAGCGCTTGCTCGAACTTGACAGCGGACCAGATATGCGAGGTGTAGATGTCCAGCGTGCCAAACTCACCTCCTTGCAACTTCAGCATAATGTCTGCTCCGTGTGGATACCTCGCGTAGTTAAATCTGGCGCCAACTGTGCTCTGCTCCGGTTTGTGAAGATTCCAGCAGAATTCGCTAATAACTTGCAGTTTCTGATTTCGCAGTATTTGGTAGGAGACAACGAATGAAATTGGCTGAATCGGATTGTGTATTTCGAGACTCCGTAGGTTGTTCTTACTGACTAGTTCAAACTGGAACACTTTCTTCTGATTCAGCGTGACTCCCAGACTGACGTCCAAAGCATGGAGCAGCTTCTCCAGTGTGACCGAATCTGGCTTCGACAATGGGGAAATACGGAGCTGAGCACCGATTGAGTTGAAGCCTCCGATTGGTGGCAACTTGACTAAGAGGTTGCATTTGACGATGTCCACTGTTTGTACGAATTCAATATTTGTCACGAGCACTTGGCGATTGCTGAGTTGGGTTTCTGCGTTCAACGAGATTTCGTGAGCATGTTGTCTGAACTCGAAGCGACCGAGCACTTGGTATGGCGTGTCCTCAAATTTGGCCTCAAAGGTTCCAAATGAGTGTGCTGGGCTGAATCCTGCGTTCAAGAGCAGTACAGGCTTCCACTGGCCCCAGTGACCTTCAAGGAGTCCGTCGTAGCCAGTCTCGAGTACTCCACTCCTCACACGCAAGAATATTTGTGGCAGTCTCGCGTCTGGAAGGTGGATCGTCACTTCGCCCTCCAAATTGAGGGGATTTTCGCCGAGGCGGTAGTGGTAGTCGACCTCCGTGTGAATTGGACTCATCAACGAACTTTGTTCAATGTCAAGCTGTAAATTTCTTCCTGTTCCAATTTCCTGGTACTTTTCAAGTCTGACTGAGAACGAAGTGTGTTCGACATTCTCAAAAGGCGTCTTCAGTGTTAACACAAATCGTTTCGTGGTTTCGTCTCGTTGGACCTCCGATGTAAAAGCGACTTCTTGTCCATTGACCTCCACGTTCAAACTGACATCGCTCCAGGATTTCAAGTTAACTCTGCCACCAAATCCAAACTCAAAGCTTTTAAACTGCTTGTACGGAGTTGACGCGGTCAGTGTAATATGAACTTGTTCATCCATTTCGTAGCTAATTTGTTCAATTGGTGATATTTGAAGACCAAATTTGAACTCCTTCATTGCAGTGGTTGTTCGTGGATCACCATAGCCGACCATGAAGGACATCTCACCTGCTTGGACTTTTGTTGGTGGCAAGATCAGTCCTGCAAGAATTAAATTACAAATTAGCGAAAGAATTCTAAATCAGATGTTACACTTGGCAGCATTTTTATCTGCGAGCTCTCGTTCAAGTAAACCGAGAGGACCAAGCTGTCGTTAAGTTGGAGTTGCAACTTGCAAATGGAAACTTCCGACGCAATGATACGTCACAATCCGGTCATTCTGGGCCGAATACCTTGCAATAAATCGTAAGAATAAAGTTATTTAATATACTCACCAGCGGCGGAGTACGTAACCCATGGAAGTCCAATGAGGATTTGCGGGTTGAAATCCATCAAGTCAACCTTCCCAAACAAAGGTATGTTGGCAATGCTAATGACAAAGTTCGGAAGGTCTTCAATCGGAGTGTAGAATTCAAAGTGAATCTGTTTCGGGTTCATTTTGACCGCGATCGTAATACGGTGCAACGACTCAAAAGGGGTTCTAATTTCCAGCTTCGTGTCTAATTCTTCGCTGGCCACATAAATTCCTTTGGTTTCAAGCTTCCACTCGTGGCCAAACACGTTGAAGTCGGCAAGCACATCGACGTGCTCCCTCAATTTGGCCCTAAGGTGTATGTTGAACACTTGGGAACTGAGAATTGGCGAGGTCACCAGCAAGTACGCCTCCAGATCCACCAGATCGTATCCAAACTTCAGGACATGACTCTTGCTCATGATGTTCGAGATCAGCTTCACGTCCAATGCCGATGTATTCGGATCAATCGAGTACTCGACGTCGAAGTTAATGGCTTTAACGTATGGAGACTCGAGTTTCACGGAGAGCAAGCCAAGACGTGGGTTCCAGTAGACGTTCGTTGAAACCACGTGTGTGGACTGCCTTGTGCGACACTCAAGTATACCACTGAATCCGTGGTCGGTCAACCCTGCCTTTCCAATCACACTCATCTTCTTACCCTTCAGAAGAGTAACAGATTCTGCGTTGAGTTCTACCTCGTAATCATGCCCTTGATTGTTTTGCGCGGTGCTGAATTGGATGAAGTGAGCGCCGTAATAGCCGGACAGTTTTAGACTTAAAGAAACCATGTTGTTGCGATCCAAAGTAAACTCTCCGATGCTGGACAACGCTTCCTTGCCGTGGTTAGCCGTGAGTTCGATGATGTGACGTCGACTTCCGGCAACTTCAAGTTTTTGGAGCCTCACGGTAACTTCGCTGGACTCTGGTAAAAGGAAGGGAGCGTGAAGGTATACGCGTCCACTCAAACTATTGGTCTCGTTGAGCAAGGAAGCCTGCAGCGTCACTGATTTTGTCTGCCATGTGAGTGTGCTTCTTAAATGTGCCTCCTTCGAGTCTTCGAATAGGCCTTTGGCTTCAAAGTTGATTGGGCTGAGGTCTGGGAGTACAGTTGGCATATTGGCGAAGATTTTGGCGCTGAATTCATTCTCTAGGCTCCAACTCAGGTAGATGTGACTTGTTTTGTACTGGATGTCTCCGTTGAAGTGTATTGGATTCACATCACTGATATCAATCAGCCACTCGTACTTCTCCGCCGAAATGAACGGAGCGTCGGCGGCCAGCCCAATCGAGAACGACTTGCTGCCATCCAATGGAAGCTGGTAGTGGAATCGCCCAGTCGCCGTTTGTGCTCCCACCGTGAGAGTTGATTCAACTTGGACACGGCTCATGCTATCGACGGGTTTCTTCAATGAAAATTCGCCCTTAACTTCCGAATAGCTCTTGAATGGAAGCGAGGCAGTGATTTTCAGGAGTTTCTCGTCCATGTCAACGTTGTCAGCGTGCTTGTGAGTATTAGATGACAGTGATCCTTTCATAGCAAGCCTTCTGTCCTTCATTCGCATGTCGAGATCAGCTTCGATGTAGTGTTCATCTGGCCGGACAATCTTCATGTTTATATCAAGCTTCTGGTTCAGCAATGGAATGTCGACTCCCAAATGTGAACTGAATGAGTTAGGGGACGTGAGCACATTAGCCTCGACGTGAGACTCTTGACCATCGATGATGCAGATTCCTCGACCAGAGTATTCGCTTGACGTGACACGATACTCTCCGTGTGTTTGAATGTCTGATGTCCACGGGGTCTTGATGGAAGCCTAGAATAATTAAGTGTTCATATAACATTATAATAATGGAAATAAGCACTTGCAGAAAGATAAGGCGGTGGCGGCGGTATGCTCGAAAGCAAATACTTACGTTGAAATGGCCCAGACCCATTTCCGCAGCAAAGTTGATCTGCCTTGTGGGTGCCCACTGGACAACTGACGAGAATGTATTGAGTCTTGGGCTGGTGTTGTAGTAAGTCTCCAATTTATAATTGTCGCCAATGGTCAGGTTTAGTGATCGCTCCTTCTCGTCGAGGAAATGTTTAGATTGAATCACGAATATTTGCTCTGCGCTTATAGTCAACGAAACGTCTGCTGTCATCGCCCTCCAGGAACCGTTGTTCTTGTGCACGTTGCCACGGATTTTGACTGTGCGTGATCCCCAAATGCCCGAAATCACAACAGTTCCGTTTGTGCCAATATCAACTTCCAGCGATGCGTTGGGGATCACGTCCCATGAGCTCGTGAGCTTGATTGAGCCCTTCGCGAGGTGTCCCTCAGTCGGAATTTGAATGTCGCCCTCGAATCGGCAGCTGTCTCGTCCAGAACGAACTCCGAAGTGGAATTTGTGGTTGACCGTATCTCTCTTCTGAGACTCCACTGTGCCATCGAAGCCGAGATCCTCGAGCCCAAAGATCCCGGACTTGATGTTGGCACGAACCATTTGCTGACCAAAGCTGAGTGTGGCGTGAGTGAGTTGAAGTGTTCCCACTTGAACGAACAGCTCCGCATCCAAAGTTCTGCCAATGGATCCTGTCAACTTGAACTCTGATTGCACACTCGGAATCACTTCTGGGGTGGGTGTGTCCATTTTCAACTTGATATTGAAATTGTCTGCTATAGGTCGAATTCCTGCCGTGATCTTCCAAAGTCCAGTCTGCTCAGAGTTGATGGCCACGATAATTTGTCGCGTGTCGTCCGCATGAACCTTGTAACCTGCTCTTAGACTACCGGACGCCGACATTTCGACTGTCGGAACATTGCTCTCAACCATCATTCTCAGCTCAATCTCATCCGGGCTGTTGGGTATAATTGCCTGGGCTTTGACGTTGAGTTGGTACTTGTTTTGGGAAAACGCAATCTCGAGGGTCTTTTCCGGTTTCGTCAAATCATAGCCAGCGTTTAGATTGAATGCTTCGCTGATAAGCGGAGCACTCATGCTCAGTTTGAATTTACTGGTCAGTGGGGAAATGAACGTGACCACATTGGCTGTGAATACTTTCGCCTGGTTATGAGTCGCTGATAAGCCAAGCACCACCTCAGGACTAGAAACCAGTCTGCTGGTGAGCGTGAAGTGCTTCAAGAGGTCAAATGGCGTCTGGAGAGTAAATTCCATCGAGCTGGTGTTCTCCGACTTTTTCATTGCCGTTGAAATGGTGACCTGGTGCTCCTTCTTGTCAAGCACGTACGTGATTGTCCCACCTAGTTTGCCATTTAACCGATCTTGGGAGGACAGGCTGTATTGGAGGCTGAACCCTTTCTCGTGTTCGAACTCAGTCGGGGAGCTCAACCAAAACTCGAGCTGGACCCCATTGTAGTTCTCAAATTTCCACGCCGTGCGCACCGACTTTTCGCTTCCAAGCGACGGTAAGTCCCATTCCAATTTAGCATGACCGCCGGAGAAGCCTCCGTCGAGTTGCCACTTGAGGTGACCCTTGCTCCATTTTGACATTGAGGTGGTCACGCTGACTTCTCCCTCTCCAAGCCCATTCATTTTCGTGCGGAATTGAAGATTGTGAATGTCCATAATTTTCGCGTTGATATTGAGATCAATGTTCGGTGTGGCCGCCTTGTTGCCAAAGTCAATCACCGCCCGCCCGTCAATTGGGTAGTTGGGCAAATTTGACTTCATGCCCACTTCGAGCATGTCACCACTGTAAGAAAGCAAACCCACAATTTCTTCTTTTGTGTTCCTTTCCACTCTCAAAAACGTTCCGGAGGAGTTGTAGTGGAACGCGGCGAGCACCTGCTCCAGTTTTCGGATCGGGTTGCTCAGCTGCACCTTCAGCTGTCCAGAATGTTCGTCGCGTGAGCCGTCGATCTTGCCCATGTAACGTACGTTGTCGTTCTGCACGATGTAGTCGATCAAGAGGTCGTCGGCGTGGATTTTTGAACTGACTTGTGCGTGAATTAATTTGAAGTTGTTAAAGGGAGTTTTAATTTCGTACGTCAGCTTGAAGTTTTTGAATCCATTCCACAGCAGTTGTCCGTCCATGTCAATGCGTTTTTTGTTTAACTCGAGCACGCCTCCGATTCGACCGTCGCTTTCGTAGTGTAAGAACACTTGCAGATTCTTCAAGGCCTTCAAGGGAGTCACGAGCTCCAGTTTGTAGTTAGACGAGGTCCACTGATGCGAGGCCTTCACAAGTTGCTCGACTCCGTTCTGTCTCATTGACAGCTGCAGCGTCTTCTCGTTCTTTGAGTTGTCAGAGGTGAAGGTGCCGTTCATGGTGGTCTCGGGCAGGTCGAACGCGGGTGCAGAAATCTCGCCATTCAAGTCCATAGAAATGGCGTCATTTGCGTTGTTAAGTTGAAAGTTTAGGGTGCCCTTGAGAAGTGCAATGTCGTTTCGTTTTGCCAGCACAGAAAGTTGTTGCTGGTTGGATCTCGCCGTTCGCTTGTACTCGGTCGCCAAGTCGAGGTGCTCGTACCCAGGCAGCAATATAGTCTGTACGGAGATGCCAAGGAACAACTTTGCGTTCTTCTTGAAGTCAGACAAGTCGCCTCCATAATTCAGTTCGTTTTTGATTTCAAAGTATTTCGTGCCTTCCTTCTCCAAGTGAATTTCAACTACCTTTCTACTCTTCTCCAGCTTGTGGAACAGCGTCACTGTCATTTCGCTCCAGTTGTGGATGGGACTCTTCACAATGACTTCTACCTTGCCCGGCACTTTAAGACTGAGCTCAGCAGACACAGACTGGACGAGTCCATCAAGACTCCAATGGAAAGCAGCTGAATAATTCTGCGCGTCGTCCGAAGCCGAGTACTCCAATTTAAATGTGATGGTTTTGTACCCGCTGAACGGGGTTGCAATGATAAGTTCCACCTCGCTGGACTTGCTCAGGTCCAGGTTGGCACTAAAAACATATGGTTTGCCATGCCCATTCTCGAACGCAGCTTCTAACTGGGCACTATTCACAAGGTTGTAGTTCATCCTGGCTTTGTATTGTCCAAGAATTGGCGTCTTAACAGCGAGATTCCCGTGCCCTTGCGTGATCTCCACCTGCCACTCTGCAGAAACCTGGTGCGTTTCCCGATTCCACCGAACACGTGCTTCCGAGGTCCTAACTGGCGTCTGCAGACTCCACTCGGAAGACGCGTGGATGTTCTGTGCCATTTCGAACGGAGTTTCCAGCTTCAACTCTGCACTGGTGTTTGTCATTTTGGTCATAAATGCAATTTTGTTTGATTCCCACACTCCATCAAAGCCAATTCGCATATTTTCATCGGCAACCCATGCCAATTTGGCCTCCATGTTGGTGAAGCCTTCAACTGGAGTCCGGAGTCGAATTTCGAGCAAGTGATTTCCAAATTCTGCATTCATCTGATACTTCTGTGATTCGAGCTTGTTATTGACAAGGAATACTTGCACTGCTCGCGTCAATTTCTCAGGGTAGTGCGACCGTTGTACATCGAATGTCCAATCGTTCCAGCCATCGAAAGGCGTTTGCAGATTCAATGACACGCGATTCGTGCCAAGTCCAAGAATTCCGACCGCCTTGTAAGGCTGTTGGTCACGATTAGTGAACACGAGTTGGACAAAGTGGTTTACCATTGAAGAAGCTTCACTCTGCTCTGAAGAATACATCCCTTCAAATGAGACGATGCGTTTCTCATCATGCGACAAGAAGCTGATGAACTTTAGTCCATTGAGCTCAGCGTTGATTTCCGTCTTGTCGGCCTTCTGTAAGATCAACTGGAACTTCTTCAAGCTAGGTTTCCAAACGCAGATGGAACTAACCGATGCGATGGTCTTTGAAGCATCCTTGTAGTTGGCGTCGAACTGGAGTCTTCCATTTTCGATTTTATATTTGGTGTTGATGTCGATGTTCAATGCATCAAACAATTTTGAATTCAAGGCCATATTCATGTGACCTGCATCTGCCTGCACCTGTAAGTGAGAAAACAAAGTTAAAGAGATGCACCTTCGCTACAGCCAAGAGATGAAGACAGTGAAATTTCGTACAATCCTCCCGACTTACCTTACTGGCGAACGCAAAGCCTAATGCCTGCTGCTTTGTTTCTGCGAGTGCGATCTTGATGGAGTTCTTGGCCATGTCAATACTCGTCTCACCCTCAATCTGATGTCCGAACAGGCCCTGAATGCTCAAGTGACCTTGCATAGAGTGCTCTTGATAATCGTGTTTGCTGCTCAAATTAAACCCGATGAATGTGGTTCCGTTCTTTGATCCGCTGAACCCAATCACCAAAGTTTCACTGTCGACTTTGTACTCGGCCGTCGCGTGTATCGGTTCAAACAACTGCGATGAGATTTCCAAGTCCACCTTTTGTGCCTGGCGCTCTTCCTCATCCTCGAAGTCATTTTCCAACCGCCCAACCAGTTTGATCTCCTTTTCGTTCACCTTCACCCAACCACTCAGGTCTTTGCCGTTCTTCAGATTAAATTCCAGTAACACCGTCGTATCTTCCAAACCGCCCCAAAGCTTCGAACTAGTTTCTGTTAGCGTGAACTCAGTTGAGTGCCGAATCTCGTTAAAGTCTTCGATGGAGTGTTTGCTCGTGAAGGAGATGGTCGGGACCAGGTTCAGAACGGAGTTCAGCTTGGCCGTGACTTCCCAATGCTCGAGGCCGGTGTAGTGGAATTCAGTGATGATTTTCCCCAGAGTCGTGTCAGCTTCTTGAATGTGACCATTGAGAATGAAGTAGTTCTCGTCGTTCAGGTGGCGGTAATCAAAAGATATCCTGGGCTGTTGAGGATACTCGGTCCAGGCCGCGATCTGGAAGAGATTGCCCCTTTTCTCGTACCGCCATGCAAATCCAGCTTTGGCCGCGAGCTCGTCGTAGGACATCGAAGCTTCAAGTTCATGAACGTGGTTCTTCTTCTTGCTTGACAAATCAATCTTGTACTTGTGGTCGAAAAACTCCAGCGATGATTTTACGTGAGCATGGCTCCAAGACTCCATTTTTTTTTCTGCAACGAGCTTTATGGATTGCTTCTTTCCGTTCTCAGTCCATGAGAACTTTGCCATGTTGTCAGAGTCCCAAAGGCTGCCCCGAGACTCCAGCTTGAGTTCCAGAGGGAACAAGCTATGACCACCCACAACCGACAAGTCTACGGCGGATTTAGTTTCGAATTCTGTTCTTATTCCAATTTCCATTTTGTCCAACGGACTCCACGGTGTGTTCACGTGCAGATTATAGTTCCAAGGCTTCTCCTCGCCTTCCAGCCTCACATTAACTTTCTTTTCAGTTCCATCATCCAGCGAAACCCACACGAAGTCGAGGTCCGTGAATTGATTTGGACTCATTTGGTTCGAGAAACTCACGAGCATCTTCGGCACGAAGGCGCACCCGTCAAATTGGAACTTGCACGTGACTCCCTGGTGTGTTCTTGTGTGCTCCAATCTGAGCCGCGAAGTTTCGTCGCCCAGTTGGCTGTTGAAGTCGAGCACAAGCTGATTTTGAGTTTTCAGCATTCTCAGTTGTGTTTGCAGCTTACGCCATTGTGAGATGTCGACAATGATCGACAGCTGTGACTCCGGGGCGTCAAGAGCTCCGTTAATGGAAATCATGCTCTTGTCATCATTCAAATTTCCTCCGATCTGAGTGCTCAAGTGGTGGCTGGAGAGACTGTGCTGAAGTGAAACGCCGAAGTTGTCAAGGATCCCTGGGGCTTCGACATTGATCATGAAGATTGCCTCTCTCCAGCTAAGCTGTGACATGTCAAGGGATAGCAGAAACTGTCTGCTTCTGGCCCACTGAACCTCGACTTGTCCCCTTCCTCGTTCGTAGCTGCCAGCAAACTCTGCCAAATCCCCAAAGTAGTCCACGCGCACGTTGACGGATTTCGCGTCCAATGTACTTTGGCATGATAGTTTGTAATCCGGTGTCTTGTTCTTGTTTGGGAAGATGGAAACGTACGTGGTAATTGGTGCAGGCCAGACGCCAGACATTTTGCTCTCCACGAAGAACCTCCGACCGTAGTTCAAATCCATTACAAGAGTGCGATCGCCATTTCTTGTGCGCCTCAGGTTGAGTGAGCCGTGGTATTTCTTGTCGTTCAGCGACAACTTGGCTTCGACCTTCCTCGAGTTCTTCTTCGGAGCGTTGTAAGACAGGCTTCCACTCCACTTGCCCATGTACGCTTGGAGCGGGAAGTCGGACTCGGACCCGGTATATTCGCCGGTTCCAACATTCAAGTTCCCACCAAGTTGAGCCAGTTTTTCACTTGCAATGAGCAAAGCGGATCCGGTCACTGCTGGCCACGTGTATGGGCCCTGAACACGGAAGTCTACCGCATGGTCCAATCGCGTGTTGGAAGAGTGGTCCTTGTAGCTGCCGGTTGCTTTCATCACGCTCTTGCCATAGTTCACCGTAAGCTCTCCATCGTACTCATTCAATTTCACCTCGTCAACAGTCCCCTTCACCGAGTAATCGACCCAGTCATTAAGTTTCACAGCAGCCGTCAACTTGCGATTGAGTTGCCTCGAGTTGCCTTCCAGATACTGGGCTTGAGCATTAAATTCATTCTGAGCGTTCAGTCGTGCGATGCATTTGCTTGTGAAGCCATTTTCAGCTCCGTCATGCGACAAAACGAAGTTGTAATCAAGCCCACGCTTCGGAGCCTGCAGAAGCCACTCAAGGCGAAGATCTTTGCGGGATTTTGATATCTGATTGCTGTAGACGGTCTTCCAAGTCCACGTCGTCTCCTGCCCGTTCTTAATTGTCAGCAAATTCTCACAATATTTTCCACCTGCATGAACTTCCCACGTGAACGTGAATTGATTGCCGGGCGAAGCAACTGGAGTGAAGTTGTAGATGGCGTAATACTTGGTGAGCACTCCCTTTCGTGACTTCTGGATCTTGCCATTTATGTTGTATGCTGTCATTGCCCCGCCGTTGAAGCCATATTCAACCTCCACCTTGGAAGTCAGCACATTTTCGTTGGCTCGGAGTGTTGATTTCAGGTGTCCAGTCAAGAAATGAGAGGTGATGCTCACCGCTTGGTCAAATGTGTCTCCGTTTCTGCTCAGTTCGCCTATAAACAAATCCTATTGTCAACCTAAGCCAAAATCTAATTGTAGCCAGGTTAGACTGCGTACTCACCATTTAGGTTGATTCGTTTCTCCGTCAGTTGTTTGACGTTGACGTCGAAGGTCGCCTTCCCTTCGCCACTCAGGTACTTTGCCAGCCCAACAGTCGTTCCTTCAATCTCAAGTATTGGTTTCTCGTAGTAGAGAATGACAAGATGTGGTTCGATTCGATGAAGCTGCTTCTTCAGCTCGGCATTCACGAAAATCACTCTCTCAGCGCCTGACTTCGCTGTGAGTTGGAAGTGCGACGAGTTTTGAGAATATTCACCATCAATTATCAACGATTTTGAAGGTGTTTCAAGCCCCACTTTTAACAAGCCATTGGGCAAGTCATAAATGTAGCTTGTTGCGATACGACGATTAATTTGCGAGCCGGGTGTGTCGAACACTATTTCAATGTCTGTCTTGTTGGGTCCTCGTTCCCATTTGTAGCTGACGTCGTAGCTTGAGAAACTATCGGTTTTCTCAATGTGTAGAGACACTGAGCTGGGAACTTTGAAGAAGGATGAGCTCAGTGACTCGGGGACGTTGATGTTTCCACAGATTTTTATGCCCAAGAGTGTTTCCAATGTTTTGGGAGTGCACAAATTATGAGTGATGGTTGGAGCGTTTATGGGTCCTTTCTCAGGCACCTTTTCTCCAGATGGTTTGACCAGGTAAACTTGGGATTTGACATGGAAAAGCTCTTGCTTGGGTTGTGGAAGTCCGAAGGAAGCGTGGACCAATTTACCATGCTTTAACTTGGCTTGGCCTTCAACAGCAGTGGACGAGTGGAGTGTGTTCTCAATTCTGAGTCCCGAGTGCACGTTTTCACCCAACCCGACCGACATTGTTCCCACTACTTGAATGGCGGCAGACGGAGAAAGTTTTCCCACGATTTCAAGTTCTTTCTGATCCCAGTATTTCTGCAGGTCAATCTTTCCACTGGCACTTATTCCAACTGTGCTGGCAGACTGGATATTCAACGTCAATGGAAGACCTGCCGATGTGGGGACGGTGTAGCTGAGGTCCATAATGACGCTGGACTTGGTGTAGTCCATGCTCTTTCCCTTGCTCATGTTGTCCAGCCAGAAGGTCAAATCCAGCCAATTCTTGCCATTCTCGTCGACCATGGTCGGAAAAGTTCTGTCTTTGTGAGCAATGACGAAGCTCTTGCTGGCAATTTCATTTCCGAAAACCCTCGTGTAAAAGGAACCACTTGGCTGAGCCGAGTTCAAATCATCTCCAACTTCGTTGTAAATGGATTCCAAACGGTCGACTTGATTACTGGCGGCATTTCTCCGTACGCGCATTGAGTGCAGCGCCTCATTGACAGTCTGGTCGGGAAAGTACCCTGCGGGACCGAAAATGGGCTCCAGCAGCTGCTCCATTGATTGCGCTCGAACACCAAACTCTAACAAGTTGATTGCTTCTCCGAAAAGGTGCGTTGTAATATTTACCATTCCCGATCTGGGTATGAAGGACTCTGGACTGAAGATCAAGTTAGCATCGTACCCGGCTCCAACATTGTACTTCTCCCAGTATTTGGCGCCCTCGTAGTTCCGAGAGAACTTCCTCGCGTCCGCGCTGAACTTGTGCTGCAGTTCTTCATTGGACAGCAGCTCACGAATCGACTGCTTGTCGGGGCTGGTGGTTTCTTGGAGATTAGTCAGGTGAGTCCACATGAAAGACAAGACTAAAATACACCAGCCATTGCGTGAATTAAATCTATATTTAATAAATACTGTATCGAATAGATTGTGTTTTAATTACCCTGGTTAACCGTGTCCGTATAAAAGACCTCCTTGAGTGTTTGAATGAGATCATTGGTCGGACATCGCATGAGGGTGAGGTACGCCTGAATCCGGATTTCAGTGCTTTCGTCCGTGTCCCTCAGGACCTGGATCAGAGTTTGCTGATTGTACGAGCCGCAGTGCATTCTTCGGAAGGCATCAATTGCGGCCAATCTAATTTCAATCGGATTCGCTTTGATTCTAAAGCATTTTTCGATCAAATGCTGAGAGCTGTGGTCAGAGAAGTCACTGTCCTGGAGCTGAATCAATCGACCAGCATTTCCAATTGACTTCAAAGCGTAAATGGTCCTCAAAAATTCTTTGCTGTTGACATTTTGATTTTGCACTTCACAACCATGCAGCAGATCATATATTTTTCTCATGGTCACCGTTATCACAGTGTTGGAGGCACAATCGGAATGTTCTTGGCAGTACGAGTGCACCATGGCAGAAACCCCAAACAAAGCTTGGCTTTCTGGGTCGTCAGTTAAAAGTGGCTTTGCAAAAATGAGAAATTACAAAAATTAAAAAGAAATTCTAACTTAATAACAGGCAGAGGTTCTTACCTGAAGAACTTCAATCATTCCGATGCTTGGTTTCTTGATAAACGCCAAACTGGTCAGCCAAGCGTCCTTGTGTTCGACAGACAGTTTCTTTTCCAGAAACAGGTCGCGCATAAACCCAAGAGCATGTGGTGTTCCAACGAAAGGCAGGGCGTCGAGTAAGAATATTTTCCCGATCTTGGTCGCTTTCGAATGAAGTGACTTCAGTGAGGATGCGTTGATGCTCCGAAGTTGACCGATTATTTCCATAAAGTGCTCTGGGGCGTTCGGTCTAATTCTGGTCATATTTTTCTCCTCCAGATTCTCCATTCTCTGCAGAATGCTGTCGATGTTATTTCCGTTCGAGAAGCGTACCTCATCACTTTCGAACAGTAGCGTGGTCGTTCGTAACTTTTTCTCGTGGACGTCTATATGAATTCATGAAATAATTACTAATGATGCATAATAATGAATAAATTACCTCTCCTGTTCTGTTAAAATGAACTTTGACATTTACCAGAAGCCGTCGAGAGTGTTGACGCCTTCTCTCCGATTAGAGTGAGCGTTTGGACGAGATTTGTTCGGGCCCCACTCTGGATGTAGTCAAACGGTTGGAAGTTGTGCTCTTCTTTGCAGTCAACGTGAATTATTTTGGAATCCTCAATGGTCTGTGTGCATATTTGTGTTCCGGCCAGGAGAGGAAGCGATTGAATCGGGGAGCTGGACGTGTATGGAATGGACTGAACCCCAGAAATGTGCGAGTGCCTGTGGTTGCAGCTTCGCAGGTTCTTAGTTCTGGTGACAGTCTGACTAGTCCCGGGCCCGTGTGGCGCTGGTGTATCGCTAGTGTACACTGTGGGACATCTTCCATTTACATCGACCTGTCAAAAACGGAGAAAATTGTGTCAGCATGATTTTGATTGGCAGTGGCAGATGACCAGGTCAGTTGTTGGGTCTCGGCATGCAAACCCACTATGCGGAAAGTAATGCAAATATAACCTCTTGCACGGTGTGGCTCTTCTGTTGACCTTTATCCATGGTGTTCTGCAACATCGACAGGACACCCCGCTTGACATTGAGAACCCACACAGAGTCCTGCTCGTCGCTGCAAATACTTTCAATTTTCCCATTCTGGTAAGAAAATTGCAAAGGTCGTCTTTCCAATTCTCGAGACAGCGCCTCCGAATCGCTGATTTGGGTACGTAAAGCGGAATTTGCGAGGTCCGACTCTCGCAGGTTAACATCTTTCAGCTACAACCGTCACATTAGTATTAGTCCTCAATTCCATCGGTTTCATTTTCAAGTCAAGATTTGTGAGGTACCGTCAACTGGAAATCGCATTGTGAGAACGGTGTGATCTCCGCTTTGGCTTTGAGGTGCAGGCGTGACTCCCCGGACGAGCCATGCACCACGTACGTACTGACGTCGGTGCTGTAGTCATAAATGTAGGTGGACATCGTCTCGTAACGAAATAAGGAAGATTCTGGAAGCCATTAAATACGGAGCCATGAACTCAGAAATTAACAATTGCATTCAGGCGGATCTAGTTTCCTGATTCAAGTAACACATTCACTTGCCTGCACAAAATGTTGCGCATTTTGGAATGGATGAAGTTCCACGTGGCCCTGCAGCACAAAAGTTCGGTAAACAACATTACTTCAGTTCATTTGTGTAAACAGTCAACATATTTGGCGTTCGGGTTATCTTTTCCAGTATTTCTTTCCGGGCTCCAATTGCAAACTACATAAATACTTGAACGTAAAAATGTTTACACTTTCAGGCCTCCGTGAGTTATCTTCAACGATTACGCGTACTCATTACAGCCATTATGGTTCAACCTCCTCCAAGGAGCAGAAATAGAAATCGGTTTTGATCAAATACAGCCATGGCATTGCGTTCGTTGTCCGTTCGTATTGAGATGAATTCATGTAATGACCCTTTTATTCAGCAAACGTACAGAATGGGAATGTGAGGTCAACTGGTAGCTCGCAAGTTATTTTTGTGGAGAATGAAGGCGGTTTAACTTCAGCTGAACATGAAATATTTTGAGTTAATCATTACTGAAATCGTAAATAAGATAAGAGATGACTTGCGTATATTTAGAATACTCTTCCAGTTCCATTTCTTATTTCTTTCAGAGTTATGTTTGATTTGTATTATAGCTGTGCAAGTGAATTACTGATCATTATGGCGAGATGCAACGTACTTTTTCGGTTGGGGTAGTGACAAGACTCACGGTTAGACAGGAATGTTCACCTTTGTATTTAAACTCGAAAGTTGAAATTGCGATGCGGCTCCATTCGAAGTTTAGTCAGCCAGACCGATTGCTTAATCTAAATTATGTGACAATTCGATGCATCAATTTGAGCTTATTAAGTCGACTGTTGTCGAGACCGCACTGCAGATTATCCAATGCACTCGATTGCTGATATTTGCGATCTCTTGTGCAACGTCCGCTAATCTGCGCCTCTTGAATTTTTGCAAACGCAAGAATTTTTGCATTTCTAATGAAAAACATGCACTTCTCAATGAGATGGTAACAATTTTCTGAAGTCAGACAGACCATGTCGTCAGTGTTGGACTTGGGAGCTGATGCTCGCCGATTAGTCTTTGTAAGCACTTTTGCTTAGAGTCAGATTAAAAAGTGTGAATTTTATTTTGAAATGGCTCACAAATCACGAGTGCTGAGCGTGCAAGCTGAAATTTGCATTAACGGTACAGATTTCGAAAAACGATCAATGAATAACGCGACAGATAAATGAGTCTAATGGTTAAGGGCGCCTAATCAGATTGCAATATCGGATTCCATAAGTTGAAGATGTAATTCAATTTGCAAGCTTCGTGAAAGTCGAAAACGGAAAAGAAAATCGGTCAGTAAGCTTGAGTGCAAGCAAAGACAAATAAATGAATTTGAGAACTTGTAATTGGCTTCCAAATTGGCGTCCGTTCAAACAGAGACTATTTTCTTCGAGGTGGCAGTCGAATACATCAGCACAAAACACAAATCTATCCTTTTAAGCATGATTTCATTCTTATGATCGTGATAGGCACATTTTCTGACTTTTCACCCCACTTTCCAAATACTCGCACGGCTTCTTCAGATCGATTCGACATTTTGAAGCTCGAAAGGATTACCTGCGACAGACGCACTGAACACAGATGCGAATACAATCACACTGATGAAAATCCTCGTAGAACAAAGTTTCAGTCTAGTCAGCAGCAGTGGCGTCCGCGGCGTGGCGAGAATCGCCATTTTGGCTTTCGTCCGCCTCTATTCTCGTATCCTCTTTGATTGTATTTCCACGAAAGAGAAATTGTGGACTGTGTACACAAGAGTAACTTGGGTGACTTGGAAGTTGAACCTGATTTGGATAATCTCAATGAAGTGCTTTGAGCGACTTAATTACTGAGAATGTTCAAGATGATCAATGAAACATGGAGCATTTATGATTTAATTCTCGCGTATCATCCGTCGCTTTAAATATGTACACGTCTTCGTCTCCAATCATTTCAAAAATTCTTGTTCGCTATTGTGAACTTTGATCTGCTTCGTAATATCAGAGCCATAGCGCAGTCACCAACGTAATTTCAGATCTTTCCTTCGTTTTCCACAACATCATCTCGTCCAATGTCGTCTTCCTAGCAGGCAATCGTGTCCTCACCCTCACGAGTCGAGTCAGGGTACTCATTATTAGACTAATTGTATCTACACGCACATTTAGCTTAAGTGTACTGTGATAGTTCAGACTATTTATCTCCGCGGACGTATTTGCAGCTGCTGCTGTTGGTATTTGCTCGAAGGAGTCAGTCAGCCAACCAGCAGCGCGAGATTCTTGATAAGGAGACATGTAAGCTGTGAAGCCTACACGTGAATCATGATTTCATGCAACGCGTTAATAATACAAACGCCTCACGCAGATCAAGTTCAATCAAATATTAACTGCTCAGGGAGACGTGTGATTACATTTCATATCGGATAGGTCGCGACGACCAGCTCAATGAACAATGGAAATTAATCAGAGTTCCACGCTCAATGAAAAATCCATAACCCAAATACTGCAGCACTCGATCTTTGTGAACACGCACAGGGATGGAAAGCTAAAACCTGACGAATGGAGAGCCCACCGCAGTGGAACCGAGCGAGATGCGGCACGAGACCGATGACTAACTCAAGAGTTGAATGATCGACCCGGTAATATTTTGAAAAGGGAAACAGTGCTGGTGCTGAAGTGTTTTGCAAATTATTCCAAATGGTTGATCTATGGCACGTGTGATCTCAGCCATTATGTAATTTCGCGAAGGAGTTCATTTTTGCAAGTTTGCAGGATTTTTCTCAAGTCCTCTGCAGGTGGTTGTTGTACAAATCCAAATCATACCCTAATATTGCAGGATGGGAGTTAAAGTGAAGTGGAAGAGTGCCATGGCAACTCACGATCGTGACATTCGGGAAGAGCTCCGGACAAATTTGCAATTCAGGGCTCGTATTTCACGTACAAGTTTATGTGAGAGTGACATTAAGTGTTCAAAATGTGTAGCTGATGAAGGATCCTGAGAGTTCACGCCATTCCGCTAGAATTTCTCATGCACCAAATGACAATTTGCTCAACAATACTGTATCACACGCTTTCACGGACGTGGAAAACAAGGCCGAGTTATCAAGGTAAAAAAAACCTGCACTTGAAGCAATGGCAGTTGCAGGTGGACTCGAATTCCCGTACTCAGCAACGGCCTCAATTTAATGACTCACAGAATTCTGTATAGAATGAGATTATTGAGATTGTTGGCCACTTTCAAGAGGCCTTTATGCCAGTCGATCTTAACTGTCTAAGAAACCTTTAAGCGAGTTTTGGGTTTCTTCCATTCAATTCCGTGACTCCTGACTTAACTTTGACTTGGTGCAATTTCTGTTTACTGAAGAAGCACGCGTGCAGGAGCAAGGTTGACCTGAGGAGTTGTATTAATGTGCTTCGTGCATTTTATTTACAACTGTCAGAGGTTGCGTCACTATTATTATTGGCCTGCTGAATGTCAGCAACACAATCACCTTAATTTCTTGTTTGATTACGTGTGTATGCGGCCTCTGCTCAGTTTTTGCACGCTTTCCCAAATTATTTTCTCACAATTACGCGAGACGTTTGGATTTCAAGTTGACCTTGTTGGAGTCAGAACTGCGTAAACGAGTACGGAGAATCCCAAGATTGTGTGGATCTGACCAAGTAGACGTGCATGAGAATATGCGAATGACGAGTCGCAAAAAGTGCACTGCATTCGCATGAGCAAACGTAAAGTGTTACATGTGATGCAGGAATGACAGGAATTCCTGGGTTTGTATTGTTGCATAGTTGCAAGTATTCGGATTTACCACTCGTTTTACGACGATTGTTAGCAGTGGTTTGGCTTTAGTCGGCGCTCCGTGTCTTATCTGAGTAATCAGAGTTCCGTGACGTAAGAATGATCAAACTCAGCACAATCTCATTATACGATTAGATTGGGCCTGTTGAGCCGTCGAGACACGTGTCGCTGCTTTCAAAGAAGCAGTTAACCCTCACCTTTCGACATGGCAGAACGAAAGCGATCATGATGTTGTCTGTGCCTGCTCTTGCATCCTTCCTGACGATCCTGGGCCTGTGTGAGGCTTGGTTTTTACATTCCATCCTATTACGAGCCACTGCGCTTCCTTGAAAATTACATTGGATAAAATTTCATCGTATGCGAAATATCAATGAACTGAATTTGAATCATTCGTATCGTCCATTACATACAAATATAGCGGAATTAAGTAGTTACTTAAACAAGTAATATAATAAGATATCATTACTTGGGCTTGTACCTTGGAGACTTGTGTGCTGTACGTGTGCTTGGGCTGTCGCCGCGCAGTCACCAGCTCCGGCTGTGAGGTTGACACACGCAAACACGTGTACGTGTACTTCCCCAAATGTCGTGCAGTCAACGTCAAAGAAAGGAAGCAGTCCTGTTGAGCCTTGCATGCGATTTTGACTTGACAGCTCTGCGATTGGCATTTAATTAGACCGTCTCGCAGTTAGCGCGGCTGTCCTTCGGCTGTGCTTCGAACTTCGCGATGGGCGAACCTGGTTCTCTTCCAGTAACCTCAATCCAGTTCTCACTTGCAAGAGCCATGAATTTCATGAATAAGGATTATTCAAGAATTGTGATAAAATTTGCAACTAGTTTCCTTGACATATCCCCATATCACATATTAATTAGTCAGCATTTCAATTTGAAGCAAAACCGTACAACGAAATTAAACAGGCGAAAAAGCTCAAGCAGTAAACGAGAAATGAACTTTGTTCTGGTGATGCGGACCTTTTTTTAATGATTTGCACTGCGCCAGCAATTTATGGTGAAGGGTTGGTGAATTTCAATATACCCAGACAATGCAAACAAAATGTGGCAAATGAACGGACATGTGCAACTGCAATTGCAGTACGACATGATCATGCAGCATGATACACGGCTGTCTCTGTATGTATCATTCCTTTGTATAACACTCATAGGATAAGATAAAGTCGTTGTGGAGTGCGGAATCTAAAATAAGCAATCGCAAGACGTATCCGAGTGTAGTATTAACACTGCTCTGTGACTAGGGACGGTGTGTGAGTCGCGACGGTCGCGAGCGACTAGAATTGCGTGGCTTATTTCATTTCTGGTCATGACCTTTTACCTGGCCCCGGGTTATTACTTTGACTTTGAGTTCAACGACAGAGTTCTGAAATCATTCGCGAGTTTCTTTGATATTGTAGCGAGACTTCAAGATTGGCGTACTCCAATACTAGGGATTCGTCAGTCCGAATATTGAAAAATCAGTTTAGTGCAGTGCAGGAACAGGAAGCACGTGCAAATGAATGAATCAGAAGTCGGAAGTATTCACAAAGCAAACGGGAGTGACTTTTGTCAGAAGCACTGAATCACGCGTGTGACGAAATCTTTGACTTAAATTTCGTTGCAGTTCCACACAGTTTCACATCAAATAACCACTCAAGATCATGCAAAGAGCATTCTAAATTTTAATTGCGTTTGCGAAAGCTGTCGGCAAATCACAGTTGCACGCTTGCACGTGCAGTTCTAATTTTAAGCTGAATTGATGCTGGGACCCCGAGCAACGAAAAGGGCATTCATCAATGGTTCCGATTAATTGAAGTCACAAACAAACTGAAATCTAGTTCAGGCGGCCCAGAAAGGAGGTCTAGTTTTCCTCAGCCCGAGGCTATTTAATGAGGCTCCGATCAGGGTTAGATTCTAGTCTGACTTTTGCAGTGAATCCAACTTCCAACTCTTCTGAGTGCAGTGATCCACAACGGCCAGCCACAAATTAGCTCAGATTTTTGTCGCAGGTTTCCATCTCATCGCTGGGACGTTGTCTCAGCCTCAACATTCTCAATATAAAGTTAACGCGTCGCATTTACCACTGTCAAGCCCTCGCTTACGAAATTGTTTCCTCGAACTCGGAACTAGTCTAAGCCAGGAATTTTTATTTCTCAGTACGTCATGTTGCGTACATTGCGAAAGTTCAGTTTTCTTCATTTTTTGCAGTTCACAAATTAAGTCAAATTGATTACGTATGTGAGTTGGCACGAAGGCCTTCATGATTTCATTAGAATTGTGCAAGGAGGAAGTTTTGATTCGAATTTAATCGAGCGAATACGAGCATTATGTCGAAAGGCGGTTTGTGGGAATTTGCTTACGTGCGTAGCAAATGAGGACCGGTTGACCGCCCTGCTCTCTGCTGATCGGATGCGTTTTTGACTAATTCGCTAAGTTAATGCATTAGACATCATTTGGGCCGATGATTGCGCAAGGCGTGAGGCGTCAGACTTGATTTTACTGCAGCGCAGCAATAAATGGTCTTGTCTTATATGCATTACTAATATCCAGCAGTTCCTTCCTTGCAGCTAATTCGTAATTCATAATCCGTAAAAGTAGGAGGGTTTCATAACTAAATGACTCGTGTTGGAGCCTGTATTGCTGTTTTCCGTGCTGTTACCGTCTAGACTGGAGTAAAACCTGTGTGATGAGAGAAAAATCTGATTCCAAGGAGGATGTTCATTATATAACAAGCGTTGCGACTCACGTCACCATTTTTTGCTCAATAATGGATTTTTCCTTCGTGTTGAAGTTAACTTGCATTACAATAACAACAATAGCGTAATATCAGGATGAAGATTTGAATATTGAATGGATGACGACTTGATTGGGGAAAATGTGAGCTATATTAATTGTGGTGTATGATTCCAAGCAGAGAATGCAGGCTTCTCCACATGCACAAATTCAGGTTTTGCCTTAGGCTGGTGGTCATGGGTCATTCCCATGCTGTTGCGTACTGCTACTAAACTACTTTTGGCTATAAAGACTTGGGCAGTATTGTTTATACGAATCAGTGCTCTGCTCGAACTCTGTCAGAATCAGTCTTCAATAATCGCATAAGGAACACACGAGTTTATCTCCTCCACCATATTTGTTTCAGATTCAAGTGACATTTTGATCTTCCACACCAAGGAACTCGTACGACTATGAGTGGCAACGCAGCTTCAAATTGTTGGCCTCAAGATGTTGGCATCTTGGCCATGGAAATCTACTTTCCGTCTCAATATGTCGACCAGACCGAGCTGGAGGTATTCGACAACGTTTCTGCCGGAAAGTACACGGTTGGTTTGGGCCAAGACAAGATGGGCTTCTGCTCGGATAGAGAGGACATCAACTCGCTCTGTCTGACCGTCGTCCGCAACCTGATGGAGAAACAGAAAATTGGTCAGTTTATTTCGAATATCCACAATACGCGAGCTTGGTGCCCTTGAAATTGAACTGGCGTGTCTCACTGATGAACTTGACTCATAAATCACGCCAGGTTACGACCGCATCGGACGCCTTGAGGTTGGTACAGAAACCATTCTTGACAAGTCGAAGAGTGTCAAGACAGTCATCATGCAACTGTTCGAGGAGAGCGGAAATACGGACATTGAAGGAGTAGATTCGACAAACGCCTGCTACGGTGGAACCGCTGCCCTTTTCAACTCTTTATCTTGGCTCGAATCTAGTGCCTGGGATGGTAAATCGAATGAATATTATCATACAGTTAATTCATACGCTCCGCATGCGAGATCGCAGCATGTGTGAATCTCTGTCTTTTTTTTCTGTATTCATAAGAATGAATTAAATTCCGTGTCATTCAATTTCTACAGGGAGACTGGCATTGGTGGTTTGTGGCGACATTGCTGTATACGCGACAGGCAATGCCAGGCCAACCGGTGGTGCAGGAGCGGTAGCTATTCTTCTGGGCCCAAATGCTCCGCTCGTCATTGACAGAGGTATTTGATAGTTTTCATTCTACCATTTCGTTAATGTCGCTCATACACAACTCAGAAATCAAATTAGACAGAACTTTTATGTATTCATTTCGTGTCTCTCAATGCCTGAAAATTTCTGTATCATGAAATCGTAAGAACTTCAACCCACCAGGAACACTATCATTTTCATTTAATGCGCCCGATCAGAAATTATTACGAGCATTCACAGCATTTGATCCAAGCCTTCTCGCAGTTAATTTCCACTCTTGTCTCAACCTGTTAATGACAGCACAAACAATCATCGTATATGCCTCGCGGCAATCGGCTGCAAGAGTGCAAGACTTACCTGATTAACGTGAATTCATCGTGATTGCGCGTTACGCCTTGGTTGATTTCTCTTTTCGTGCACGGTTCAAGGTCGCAGGTCTAATTCACATACCATTCAATTTCATTTGACAGGAGTCCGGTCTTCCCACTCTGTTCACGTATACGACTTTTACAAGCCCGACTTGGAGTCAGAGTACCCACGTGTGGACGGCCAGTTGTCAATTAAGTGCTACTTGAGCTCATTGGACAAGTGCTATCAACGCTATAGACAAAAATACTTGAGCAAGTATTCCGAGTCGGTCACGTTGAACTCATTCAATGGAGTCATCTTCCACTCTCCATACTGCAAGTTGGTCCAGAAATCTTTGGCAAGACTGTTTCTGAACGACATTCGTCTTATGAAGAATGAAGAAATTAGTCAAAAGTATCCGGGACTCGAATCTCTCAGGTGCGTATATCAATTCACCTGTCTTCTCACCTTCAAACTGCCAGTCGAACTCACTTTTTAAATCTGTTTCACCAGAAATGTGAAATTAGAAGACTCGTACTTCGACCGCGATGTTGAGAAACTGGTTTTGACTGGATCTAAAGACATTTACGAGAGGAAAACAAAGCCGTCTTTGTTCTTGGCCAACCAAATCGGAAACATGTACACTCCATCCGTTTACGGAGGGCTCATCGCCTATCTCGTGAGGTATGTTTGTACTCTCTAAGTCCACGTCCGCTTGTATGAATATGGAAAGCTACATATCGTGAATTGTGTACTTTGCAGCAAGCCTGAGGAAGAGTTGCTTGGGAATCGAATGTGCCTGTTTTCATACGGGTCCGGGCTCCAGGCTTCAATGTACTCGATCAGTATTACATCGAAGAAGTCGGAATCCTTGACGAAACTCTTGAATGCTATCTCAGGAGTTCCTGCTCGCTTGAGCTCAAGACAAAAGGTCGACCCTGCAATTTTTTCCAAGACAATGAAGCTGCGTGAGGACGTTCATCATAAAGGTAGGCGTACTTTTTATGTCATTTATACCATAAAGATATGATGAAAATGAAATTAATGAATAATGAATTGCTTTCCCTTTCCTCAGCTCCTTACACTCCAGTTGGGAACACTGATGTGCTCTTCAGTGGAACGTACTACTTGGAGAGCATTGATGACATGCATCGCCGTACTTATGCTCAAAAGCCCGGCCACATAATGAATGGCAGCGGGTAGTGAAATTCCAAATCTGCACGAAATTGACAACCCAAAGCTATAAATTAAGAACCTAAATACAAATGTTAGCTAATGTTTCTAGTTTTATTATAATCCTTTAATTGGTGCTAAATTCCCAAGAACGACTCGGTGATGGTAGTTGGTAATAGTAAAAGGTAATTACTCTTAGATTCACTCGTAGTAATAGTATTCATAGCACAGCTGCAAATGAAGTTACATGCAGTTCTAGAGTCTAGTATCGAATAGCATTGAGAAATTTCTATTTTTACTACAAATGATGAACTCAAAGTGCGTTTTAACGAGCATTTTATCAATATTATGAAAGACACCAAGAGATCAGTGGCGATAGCTTTATTAATCAATGGTTTAAACTTTGGCGTGAAATATTACTTCACCGACTCGTGTATTACTACAATTTCATATCATCCTGACTGGGGCGGGGTCAGATAGTTGTAAAAGTGAGAACAATAATTAATGATACCTCGTAGTCATGTTCAATCAGCTTAAAATTGCGCCATAGGAAATGCCAAACCTCTTCTTGACAGCTACAGCAATAGACTCTATTTTTATCATTTCAGAAACGAAAAGTCCAGTTTCTATCAGATCCCGTTATGCTAAATGATGCGAACCCTTTCAAAGTACTGACTCTTGTTACAGTTACGGTGAAGTGGACAATAAATTCAATTACACTTCGAATACAGAAAATTTCGTCTGCAACTAACACTGCTCTCAGCCAATGTCAAATGCAAGCTCAAGAGACGGTGAACCGTTGCAGAGTCTGAAAAGCAACACCAGCGAGTGGTTTATTTGTCTCCAAAGGAATGAATGGTCACTTTGTCAAGACCAATTTCATAAAACACTGTGATTCTGGGCTTTATTCATTATTGATTCACTGCCACAAATTATACAAATATTATAAACTAAAGGAGCAAAGCCGATAAATTTAGAGGAGGGTTCTGAAGGCTCATTAGTACTTCCTAGATCGAGTTGACAGTGATTTTTTCATGAAAGCAAAATCCACGCTGATAATATTTCCCAGTACTTCGGTACCATCCAGGGCATCCTTTGCGGCTTGGGCCTCCTTCAACGTTTCATACTCGACTAGGGCATATCCCTAAAGGCATAAATGGCATTTGGCATAAAGCTAACCTTAATTTTTGTACATGTGTTTCACATAGTGCTAAGGGATACTACGAACCTTAATAAAACCAGTCCGACGATCAAGATTCATGTGGAGGTTTTTTATTTCACCATATTCCGCAAATCGCGTCTGAAAGTCCTCTTCGTGTGATTCTTCATGTACGCCAGTTATTATAAGAATCCATCCTTCAACAGCTGGTAAGAAAGCATTTATTTATTAAGCATAAATGGGACTTCAGTGCAGCGACGCGATTGCCAGTCTGTGATGGGATTTCTGTCAGCCTTTGTCATTTGTGTGCAAAAGTAAAAACATTTTGACTCACATCGTTGAGCCGGAACTTCATATTGATCGGTTTCCGTGGAATGTAGGCTTTCATATGTCCCACTCTGCTCCCGTTTCGGAATTCCGGCCTCAAACCCTCTTCCCTTTCGCGTCCTAACTTGCTCTTTGAGTTTTTCGATTCCCACTAAGATAAACGAACAAGATGGTTAGTGTCAGAGGTTCCACGCCACATCATTGTTCAACGTGTTAGCAAATGCCTTATCATCATCAGATCAAACGCACGGTGGACTTACCATCTCCATCCTCGTCCATCGCAATATCCTCGTGCTGAACCTCCAGATCTAAAATGTCTGCCATCCTGGGACTTTTGCTATATTATTTAGCTTAGTTAATTCAAATTATTTGACAAAAGGCTGAAAATGTACCACTAGATTGAATAAGACAGAATTAAGTTAGTTGGACAAAGTTTATCAAGCCGAAGCCACTTTCTCGAATGTTGAAACGCAAATGTAAAATCTAAGGTACGAGATTTGTAATTGCCCACTCTTTCTCACAGAGACGCGGCTCACCGTTTCGTCATGCTTCGACTTTGCTATTTTAAATACGAAATACCTAAGCCATCAGACGCTGTGTTGTAACACAACTACAGCCCATGGCCATGGCAGAAACCGGCGAATTTGTATGCACACATCAAAGAGGAATAGCGTCTCTCCAGCTAAGCTTGTGAGACCACAGGCAGAGAAGCAGGGATCTGGCCGGTCCAAGATTACCCCAAACATTGTTGTTCCTCGCTTTATTTGCCGGAGGAGGCTGCTTTCAGGTTCTTGTGATAATATCGACCTCGGATCTTGCAATCGGATGTAAATGTTTATTTTTTGTTACTCTTCTCCCTTCCAGCCACTCACCGCATAGCATTCCTGTGACTCTTTGTAATTTGTAAACCGCGGAGAGTTGCATTTTCTCAGAAAATAGGCACCAAATATTACACATCTACGTTCGCGTAATTACGAGGTAAGAGACACCCTGCTGCGTCACTGCGGCAATAAAAGATATATTTAGATATCTTTATTACCTGGTTGAATGTGAGTCAGCATGGCAAGACTTACCTGAACAGTGAGCAGGCAGAGGCGGTTGTGAGGTTGTGATATTCATTAGCACGGACAAAGGAAAATTTTGACGAGATTGGGCTCATTGGACTGTGACTGATTTCGACATGGCTGGAACTGTATTGGAGAATTTGAGTGGTCGAAAACTGATCATTTTATCTAGCACATTGTTAGTACTGCAACTAACGTGTTTTCTCATCGGTGGACTCATTGGTAAGGATTAAAATTTATTGATGGAACAAAGATATTGAGAATTGAGACGCTTGACTGATTTTGCGTTGCGAATACGTACGTTAAAGCCAGAGCCACGGCTCGTGATCCCGTGCGTTAGATGTGCAAAGTAGCATTTGTGAAGTTGCAAACAAAGACAGTAAATTTTTAATTCTGTTGCAGCTCCGGCTCCGTCAAGTCCCTCTCCCATTCTTGGAACAAAATGCTATGACTCCCAGAAGGACAGGAACCGATGGCTGTATGCCCGAGGGGCTGGACAATGCAATGAGCTTGATCAGTATCCACAAGGAGCCGAAGCGTCCAACATTGTCTTTACATTTCAGTTACCATTGCCGAAAGGAGGAGAAATTCTTGACTATTCAAGATGGCAACAAAATCTAATCGGCATACTACAATTTGAAATTAAATACGACTCCAATAATCCTATGCGTAAGTCACCAGCTTATTCAACAGTATCAGCAAAACATAAGCATTGTAATTGAGTGATTCCTTATACAGAGTCCGACACTCTTCTGAAATTGGACGCAAGAATGGGGTATCGCAACAAAGGCGACAAAGACCCCGATTGGAAATTGTACGCGGAATCTGTGGAAGAGAGACAACTCGAATGCTTTATCGATGGCGAACCAAAAGACGAACACAACTACCATTGCGGACTAATTCCGCTGTTTGAGTTGGGGTCCTTGCATCATGATTTCTACTTGCTGAATCTTCGGCTGCCTGTCAACCAAAAGGATCCACACAATAAGGTACATTGGATTGGAGTTCATGAGGCCTGAGAAAGGCACCGGCAGAACTTGCGTTGCTAATTAGCATTTTCAACACTAGGGCATTGGACGTATAGAAGAAATCCATATGATCACGATACATCAAAATGGAGGATTTACCCAAATTTGGTTATCACTAAAGACCAGTTTCACCCCGATTGTTCTGGCTGTCATAATTTGGTTTTGGAATCGAGTGAAACAACAAGGCAGACCCCCTGCACTACTTGAAAACATGATTTTGGCATTGGGAATAGCTGTAGAACTTCTTAATTGTAATTTGCCTATCTTTTAGAGGCTGCCGGGCTTCCTACTACGTATACTCACATTATTACACATATTTCAGGTCCAATTGAATGGCTGACATTGTTCTTCGATATGCCATACATGCTCCTTCTCAGTGATATTCGTCAAGGAATCTTTTATTCAGCGCTCTTGTCATTTTGGTTAGTCTTCGCTGGAGAACACTTAATGGTACTTGGATTTACATTTTCAAATGCCGAAAATGTGCGCTCTAATTGAGTCGATTATTTTGAAAGGAATCCAGTGGGGAACGCCCATCGCTGAAAAATTATTGGAAGCATCTCAGCGCTGTCGTGGTTGGCTGCAGTGCACTGTTCCTTTTTGACTTGTGCGAGAGAGGAACTCATTTAGTAAACCCGTTCTACTCACTCTGGGCCACGCCTGTAGGAACCAGGCTGGCTTTGGCTCTGATCATTGCCGCTGGAGTATCGGCATGCCTTTACTTCGTATTTCTGTGCTGGATGATTTGGAAAGTATTTTGTAACATCAGCGCAAAACGTGCCACATTGCCCGCAATGTCAGCCGTTAGACGTCTTCACTACCAAGGTAAGCAATAGGAAAATTTTGTCATAAGAAATGAACCATTTGACGAATCGAATTTAATTATTTAAAATGCACGCAGGAATAATATACCGTTTCAAATTCTTGATGTTGACCACGTTGGTCTGTGCGGCCATGACCGTGATCGGGTTCATTCTGGGGCAAGTCACGGAAGACAAATGGAAATGGGAAGGTGGCATGCCATCGATCGAATACACATCCGCGTTCTACACCGGAGTGTACGGGATGTGGAATATTTACATTCTTGCACTGTTATGTCTGTATGCACCATCGCATAAATCGTGGCCCCCAGAGAGAGGTAAAAGTAAAGTCACATTTTTGAGAGAAATTGAACTAATGGAAGCGTTGCCTGTAGATCCTTACGCCAACGGCAGCGAGGCTGAGGAGATTGAGTTCACCAGACTGGATCCAGACACGACCGAAATATCAGCCATTGCATCCTTTGCTAAGAAAGTCGCCGCTGATTAGCCATCTGAGCAGCCGACATTATCATTGCTTCATTTGTACCAAGCAAATGCAACTACTTTCATGCCACGTGGAGCCAAATTGGACTCCTTTGTTTTATTGCTTCTGTGGGCTCAAGATCTCTTTATTGTATCAGGTTTAGAAGAAAGGAAGCTCTCTTCCGAATGGTTGTGTAAAATGTATTTACAGAGACTGATTAAAACTTGCAGCATGCCATTTTAATTACACCTTCATTGTTTAAGTATTCATTGCAATTATTACTGAAACTACTGCTACTGTACGAAAATACTGTAAGACTCTTCCAGAACTATCTTCATGCCTGAATGTAAACGTTTCTCTCATTCTAAAAATGGAACATTTCTTACGAACATATCTGTGGCACTTTCATTTTATGTGTTATTTTGATTGATTATGAGTGAAGTTGGCCGCTACTATTTTAATGAAATAGAATAAATTTACCCTTATTCCTTTTGGTTTGTCAGTCTTATCGTTACTCATGTTTTACGCTGTAATAAAACAAGAATCTGCAAAAATCGACGGTGTAGTTATTACTTTTTTACTTTTAAGAAGACGGCATTTATTGCCTTCGATACGAAAACTTATTTTCAATATCCTTGACCAGAGCTATGATAAGGTGTGATGCAGCAATCGTGATTGGGCTGGGGTCGTAATTCTTCGATTTAATAAAGTCGTCTCGGTTTGGATTTATTGCCTATGCGATTTGCGAAGGTGATGTTGATCCCCTTATCAAACGGCAAGTTCAAATGAACCGAGTCCTTGATGTTCATGGGGAACAGCTCATTTACCGATTCTCAAGTTCATTATTTCTAGAACAAATTGGGAAGAAGTGCATGTATTCAAACAAACTCATACAAAAGTTCAGGTTTTCGGAGTTTAATTTATTGTGTGCGTGGCGTGAACGGTTTTACGACACACATATGTTGGCATTGTGTTATAAAAATATAATTTTATATTGCAAGATTCCTCGCAGTTTCGAATAAAATTAACTTTTGTGAAGGGCGTGTAAATCACTTCAAGACTCGCAGTGACCGGCCTCAGACACTGTCCGCTCTCCAAAACATAGACAACGGTAAATTCTGTGTCATCTCGGACAGACTCTCAAGAAGGGAATAATGACCAAAGACGTTGTGATTTTTAATATTCTTGACATCTGATTCGCATGCCATAAAACAAGTACTAATTAGGAGAAGAGGGCGGAGAAAAGAGCTTGTGATAATTTCACGAAAATTATGAAGTGCTGTAAAATTATAAGATTGGTGTTTGTAATTGAACTACTTGGCTGCATTTGGACAAACGAGCGGTTCACAGTTACGAACGGACAACTTCAGGATGACCAACCTCCGACGCACGACGATGCAAGTACGTACAGTAATTGCATATTATTTCTTTCGATTCTCAGGACGAATTGCGCGTGGTTGCGACAGGGCGCTAAGTCCTTCTCTGCAATTAGTATTAAACATAGTTCCAACGACATTTAACCCCAGTTCGCAAGTTCAAGGTCAGTTAGAGAATTAGTGTGTAAAATGCCTGAACTCAGTCAGAGACCTTGCTGGGAGAGACGAACGTGTTTACATTTTGCACATTTTAATTTCTGTCTTGCTGAGTGAAAGAATGGGCGATGAGACAAAAGAAATTCGCAATGTTTTGCTTTGAGCAATGTCCTGAAATCTTTTATCGGCCATCTTTCGAGCCGTGATGGGCAGGGTAGCTTTAGTTTTAATTAATTTGCTTCGTCAGAATTGCAATTAGCACTCACAGCGTCGTCCGACGGAGTTGAGGCAGTAAAAGTCGTCAGTTATGGCACATGTGATAAATTTAGTAAAATTCCGTTTAGTATACCACGCTTCCCCAGACTTCTCACAAAATTCAATCATGACATTTCGAATTTAACGTTTCCCACAACATTAACTTTTCGTAACCGTACACGGATTTCTTATGGTCGCCAATTGTGAGCTGACTCCATGTATGTGCGAGTTGAATGAAAGATGATTACACGTTGACTCACGCTGAGACCAGAAGTAACGAATTTCTTCCTTCGGGTGCGAAATCACAATTGAAATTACAGGGATTTCTTGAAGCGATGACCTGCAATACATTTAGCTGTCGTTTCATGCTCACGCAGGACATGGCAGAGTAATGCAATACATGCTTATTAATATTTAACGATTTGCCAAAAATAATAAGATCATAAACTACGAGTCGAGAGTCCGGTTTCTGGTTTCATTCATTTGACGACTTGAGCCAGGCAGTAAATCAAGGCGCACCATGTCAGCGCAATTGGGCGATGAGGTGAGGAGTTGCTGCACACTGAGTAACACGGTAACAGGCTTTTAATGAGAAATTAAAAACCTATCAAATGGATATCACAATTTTATAGTTCAACAACATAAAAGTGATGCACTTCAATCACGAACATCTACTCTCACGGTACACGGTGAACCAAATAATAGGTAAGAATCCCGCATAAATTAGGTGAGAGTCAATTAACAAATCCTTGCGTGGATCAGTGATACACATGAAATTGGATGCTGGTACATCTGCATGAGTCCTGTCCTGACCTTCGAATTAAATCGCGAAAAAATCTAATTTAAAGCCAAGAGTTAACAACATGAAACTTAACTGTTATGGCCCTCGTTCCGCATTCTGACGGTTTTAAACTGAGCAAAACGAAATCTGTGAAGCCTTCGAGTCATTTTCATTTTTCGAGTATTTATGATCAAATATTTGCTATACAGTTGGCCTACCCGTGAATGTCACCTGTGCGAAATGGCACATTCAACAAACAGAGTTTGGACCTTTGATATTCCCCGAAACTAAAGCGACTGAGGCCGGAGTAGTTACGAAAGTCAACTGCCCATACACGGCCTTGAAATCAGGCGCGGTGTCAATATTTGGAGAGCCTCTGGAGACCGAAGAAAGCGGTGGCTTCGCACTTTGCAAACTGACGGATGACGGGTTGTCCGGTGAGTGGCTGAACTGGACTGTCAAAAACTGCAGAAAAGGAGTAAGCTTTTACTCACAATGGTCGAAGTCAATGGCGAGCGATTGTTGAAGCAGCATTTTTCCTTTTTAGAGCGCACATGCACACTCAATTCAGGTGCGCACCCTGGTGACGGAGTCGACTTCGCCTCTCACGGCGCTGACCCTGAGTCAGATCATTCCCAGCCTGACTTTCATGGTGGAGGACGCCGTCGAGGACTATGAAAGCGCTCAGCTTTTAGTGGAAAGCATCAGCAAGTTTCTGGAAACTAGCGAAATTTTTGAAAATGAAGAGGATCCGATGGTTCCCGCCTATCGATGGGAACTTTTCAATGCCCTAAACCAGTACGTCACACACGTCAACATTCGACCGGGTCAGAAGGTGTTTCTGACGAAGGGGCACATCGAGGTGGAGAGCGTCTTCTTCCCTCCCAACACGGACCAAATTCATTCGTATGAGTTCGACAAATTTCGCATTCCGCAAGAGGCCATCGTGAATGGAACGCAAGTGGACGGATCGCGTCTCCTAATTCAGGCATTTGACAACGACTTGTTTTACTTGTGGGGAAACGGCCGGAACTGGGAAGAAGGTCATGAGAATGACACACTGACAGACCATGAGTTTTTGGCTCAAGAGCAATTTGCCAACCAGTGGAGAGTTCTCGACATCACCTTCAATGGAGTGAAGATACAGAACCTGAGTCAGCCGATACAGTACACGATGCAAGTGAACACGACCTCAAACTTCACTTGGAAGTGTGCGTTCTGGGAAGAAAAGGGTAAGACGACACACCGTTTTGCCTGGTTGTCTTGTAAAAATAAAAAAAACCGACCTGTTGTCCAACGAAGAGTCCTGTTGCCTTGAGACAACAACATTTGAGTTGAAATTAATTGATGGCCAAGTTCGTTAGTTAAGATGTCACAGAATTCAATGTCTTTTCACTTTTGCCACTAACGGTTTCCTTTTTTTGCATAATAAAACGCTAAAGAAGAGAAATGGTCTTTGGAGGGAATGACAACCACCATTCTGCAAGACGAGATCCTATGTGAGTCCACGCATCTGACTGCCTTCTCTGCGCTGATTGAGCCCAAGCCGTACAGTCGAGGCCCAGACGGTGCACTTCAATCGAGTTCATTCGAGATTCCGCCGATCCATCTGCACATGCTGTCGGTACTCTCGAGTGTGGGGTCAGCCTTTTCGATTGCGGGTCTCGCGATGACATCACTAACCTATGCTCTCTTCAGGTAAATAAACTTTGTTCAGACTCTCTGCAGTCATAAAGTAACTGTCTTTCGCATTCTCGCTTTTAAATGCAAATGGAGTTGCTTCCTTGCTGTAAAAAATGACATGTTACAACAATGTGAACGTGTGAGCATTAAATCACTCTCCGCGTCTAAAGAAAGTTGAATCAACGCTCATCACAGGACTTATCGTATCATAGACAGAGAAGTACGTTGTTAATTTGTCTCAGAGCAAAAAACGCTGAAAATGTCAAGTGCCTTTGTAGCGCTCCGCGTTCAATCGACTTAATTCTCACGCCCAATTTTTGAGTTTATGCGCACCTCCGCCATGATTCATTGCTCGCTGTCTGATTTCTTTGTGCTTGGCTCAATTAATCGTTGCAGATGTTTGAGGAAGGAGCGCTCCAACAAGATTCTTCTCAATCTGAGCACTTCGCTCCTGCTCCTCCACCTGATGTCCGTCTCGAGCGAAGTGGACATGTGGGACGGGCGCTGCACCGCTCCAGCGATGCTCCTGCACTACTTCCTCCTCACCTCCCTCGGCTGGATGCTCGTCGAGGGAGTTCACATGTACCAGCTCCTCATTTCCGTGTTTGTGAAGCCCGAGAGCCGGTTTCTGTTGAAGCGGTCTCTTTGCACGTGGGGTAAGCTGAGATTTCCAAAGTGGTAATTATGCGCAAATGTATGTCTGCATAACTAACGAATAAATGCAAATACAAAAGAGGTAGCCGGATATGTCATTGTGATAGGATCTTAATGTCAGATGCGAACAAATTTAGACTCCCATGCAAATTATTCTCCTTCATACAAGATTCCATCGGACATGAGAATGGATGAGACTTTTCGCGGATATGTTTGGCATCAGTTGCGAAACATAAATACGAGTTGATGAGGTCACTCATCTCCCATTGTTTCTGGTCTCGCATTTCACAGGAAATTAGCAACTAAGTTGTCATCTTCCTCTTGTCTTTGTTAGCTGAGAGCCGACTTGGCAGTCTTGTCTCTTATTTTTTTCGCATTAGATAATATTAAATTAAGGGTTCTGTACTTTGTCATTCATTTTCTTATCTCGATCTCAGTGCAAAGCGATGGTGAATAGTTTTGACACTGAGAGTTGTCTCGTACCTTTTCTATGCGAATGCGTTGGAATCCGCATCGTGACAGCGTTTAATTAAGCGGGACGACAATCGGTGGCGAATCTTAATGTCATGCATTATGCCGTTTCCATGTGTGCAGGTATTCCGCTGGTTCTGGTCGTGGTCAGTGTGCTGGTCGACAAGGAAGTGTACGAGACTGGTCGGGACGACTGGTGCATGATCGCCGGGCACCTGAACCTGCCCCTCTATTACAGCACGTACTTGGCTCCCGTCGTCTTCTGCCTCGTCATCAATACCTTCGTATTCGTACGAATCGTCCGCGTCCTGTACGTGCAGAGCTCGAGGACGAGGCAGCAGCAGATGATGATGACAGCCACAACGACAAAAAGTGACAAAGGCAGATGTGGTGGCAAGTCGAAAGACACGGACGGAGAAGATCAGTCGCGATGTGGGCGAGAGACCGATGCTGATTGGAAAACTGTCAAATCGCATCATTTGTCGCCTGTTCAGATCAAAGGTGCACTAACGGTCATGCTGCTGCTTGGCGTTGGATGGACGGTGGGCCTGATTGGTACGCTGCATTGCCCGTGCACTTGTGCATAATTATAACAATAATCACAATTACACCCTACGTATACCTCGCAATTACCGCACCGACCCAACGTGTTTTTAGTTTGTGCTCACACAAACGCAACGTGCATGCACCTGGGCCTCATTTGTTTTCAATATTCAAATTCTTGACCCCATGGCCATCCCGTCCTGTTTGCAATTGCAACTACAGCAAAAAGGAGGAACGGCCTGGCCTGGCCGTGATTCGATTAACCCGTTGATTATGTGGGCCAGTGCAAAAAATTGAATTTACCTGCGTAATAACATATTTGTTTACAAACGAAAATATGGAAATTTAGCAGTGCGAAGGAAGACATGGCCCTGCGCTCTACGGTTTCGCTGCACTGCAATTTATTAATGCTAATTTTATTCATGTATTCCTCACTTCGCAGAATTCGAGGATAATTTTTGCTCTTTTGTGATTCCTCTCTAGCGGTGGGTCCATTTCAGATAGTCTTGCGCTATCTCTTCTGTATCTGCAATGCGGGTCAGGGAGCGTTCATTTTTCTGTTCCGCGTGGCTTTGAACCCACAGGTAATGATCGCGTATGTTCAGTCCCGTACAAGAAAATCTTTGGCCCCAAATGCTCTGTGGTTATTGACAATTTGTATTTCGCTACAATAAAATAAATGGCACCTCACAGAAGAGTCGCTATGCAAAGGATGTATGAAATCTGCAGCATAGGCATAAAACTGCGAATTGTGAGAAAATGATTGACATCATCTTCTCTTTCTCTCTGACTCCACATGAATTTTAATATCCTTTTTGCGGTTTGTCATCCATTTCTTACCGTCATGAATTCCTGTCTTCATGTAATATTCAAAATTGATCTCAATATCCCTGCAGTTGGGATTGAAAGATACAATAAACTGAACATGTGTTAGTGCAAGACTTAATGAACCTCTTTACATAATTTTATAGGCCTGTAGAGCATGGAGAAAGGCGGTGCTCGGTTCGAATGCCGACTCTGATTTATTCAGCACCACAACGTCGTCCTCATCTTCATCGTCGGCTTCCGTATCACCACGAGCTAATAATAGGAAGGGTCATCATGTCAGCAGAGCATCCTTCTCCTCGCCCTCATCGGCGAATGTCTCGACTGCAAATTCGGCTGCCGGCACCCTCAACAGAAACGACACCATCACGACCAAGTTGGCCACTGCTCTCCTAAAACTGATTCAGTCGAACAAGAACGGACAGAGTGCAGAAACAGCCTCCACTAAGACGACTTCAGACGACATCAGCTTGAGCGCCACGTTTGATTGAGTCGATCATGTTGAATATTCAACGGGCGCGTGTTATCTATTTCTGCATTTACATTTGCATACATTTGAGACATTTGACGAACGTATCTTTTAACATGGATGTAGATTGTTAGATATTTATCAGATAAGGTTAAGTGCTTATACGCCTAGAATTCAGAAATTCTTCCGCAGCAGATGACTTCAAGTCTGCATATGAGGCATTAATTGTGGTTCAAAGTAGTCAACGCATTTCCTTGTATTTGCGTCACACTCGTGAAATATTCCTGCTTGGCTATAAAACATTCCCCGTTAACTCTCATCTCCTTTCTTCTCTCTTGGTGGTAATAATTTATGCCGACACTACGGTATATGTGAAATGAAATAAACCAGGAAACTTAAGAGTTTTGATATATGTTACTGCTGCTTGCATAATTTGCGACATTAGAGAAAGATGAGTTTTGCGAGGAAAGTCACATCATTTTCACGATGAAGCAAACAACAAGACTTTATTTCATTTCTTCCTTTTATTGCTTTGTTTGCTTGCTCCGCGAACTACAAGAGAAGTACAAGCTGTAGAGAGAGGAAGCAGATATTTTGCTAATGACTACGACTATGGCAAGCCGTGTTATTAGGAGGGCACATGTGATTCATCAAATTCAAGCAACATCAGAGTGCTGTGCAAATACTTGAGGCTCTGCGACAGACACACATTATTATTATTGCGTAAATTATACGAAACACAAATGACAATTTTTTTGCGTTCAAATTTGCACACTTCTCGGGCCTCTGTTACTTTGCAGAGCGGTGCAGTTGCCGACCTTTTAATTCATACTTCAAGGTTCAATGTCTCGTTAGGCTCGCTTCGCTTCCCAATTTTCCCTTTCTTCGAGTAATGAAATGGTTTCCTTCTTTCTCATGGTTTTGACAGAATTTGCAAACGAATTTTATTCGCATATTCTTGTTTCGCGATGCAGCAATTGTAATTAACATGTACCTATTTATTACTAGAATGCAGTTTGGGAAAATGCCATGTCTCTCTTGCATTAGCATTAATGGAAATAAACAGTATTTGCTGTACTGCATTGATGCATTGCCGTATTGTGCCGAAGTAATTTGTACAAATTCGCTGTCGTTTGCCATTTCCTTTTCACGCGATTGACGGTCGGAACTCAGCTGCCTCTGCCAGGCCGAATTTAATTACTCAAACTCGTTTCCGAATAATCGATGTTGCGGGACGTGACTTTATGCATTATGCCGTAACTTTACTTTTTGATGGCACGGTTTCATCTCCACCTTTAATTTTAGTGCTTGCCCATAAAGTTCGTCCTTCGCACTCTGCCAGGAGGCAGGCGTCACACTACCCCGTCCATATATGCCGCTGGTTTATGATTTAGCGAGAGAAATTAAGATGTGGATTATGTACGCTTCTCTGCTTTTCCACACGAACATTTTATTGCTTCATTCCGCGTGTCACTTGAACGATAAACAACTGTAGTGCAGTTGGCAGAGAAGAAAAGGCGAAACGATGATGACGTTCTATAATAATAATTTTTATGTGTACATAAACCCACATTTGACATTTAGTGCAGTTGCTGCTGTTTTACGACTACGGCAGTTTCCGTGCTCGTTTTTGTTAGATTCATCATGACGCGACGATTTGGGAAAGGGAAAACTTGGTATTACGTGCGTCATCTTGAAGAGCATAATCACGGGTGATAAAATTATTTAACGAGATGAATGGTTGGGGATTTGAAGAATTACCCGGATGACAAATTGCAGGGCGACACAAGCAATAAAGTTTGTGCTTAAAATCGGCCTCAGTTTCCTCTCTTCTCGAGGTGTGCCTATTTCGTGTGTGATGATCAATTTAACTCCTCTCAATAGAGCCAGAATTTCGAAACACCTGCACCTACGCGGCTTCATTTCTTCAATGAAAGTTCAAATGTCGTCAACGAGATTGATTCATTTATAGAGATGGTGCTACTTGGACCTCTGAGTGCCCGTGGCTTGGTAGAGTTCAAGAGTTCGCATTACATGGACGTTTAAACCCTCTTCCTCTTTCTTGGCAACAATGTTTTTTCTTTTCATTATATTTTTGAGGTTGGCTGAGCAAATGCATAGACGGAAAACAGAAGTGAATGGGAATTAACATAAGGCGCGTATTGTTCGAGAGGTGTGCTGTGCAGTATCAGCCATTGTTGGCAGAAGTTATGGAGCAACGACACATCACTTTAGATTTCCTTAATTCAATTCGCATTGTTTGATGAGCATGTTACGTTTGCATTAACATTCATCACCGTGTTTTCACTTGTTTTAATCGGTAAAAAATTTTGCTTGCGGAACCAGAAAACTTGCACTCGTCTTTTATGCTGCAGTTTGGCCAGATGCAGAAGATAAAACACACGTACGAAACGGAATGAAGCATCTTTTAGATTTTAATGACATGAATGAGGGCTGGCAGGCTGCTGCGCCCTGAGTCAGGCACGAGACGTGCACTCTCGTCTTCATGTCATTGTAGACTTCGTTTCCGTGCAGAAAGAGTACAATGTGAATTGTGTGTGATCTTTGAGTGATGTACGAATTTTTCAATCCCATCTGAGAACCGGTTGTTGTTGCGATGTCTCCACCTTTGCCATCTTTTTCTTTACCTGCCTGTCTGCTTGATTCTCCAGACCATGACCTCCCTTTACTGTTCTCAACAATGCGAGAGAGCAGAACTGCACCGAGCTTCGTCTCGTAGGTTAACTCCGTCTTAAGAATGCATGCTTGACGGTGGATAAATTCATTTCGCGTGTGAAATTAAAAATTGGTGAAAATGGTGAAGTTTTCATGCATTAAAATGAACTCCTTCGAAGCAGTGCAACACCTAAACAGCTGTTGCCGACGGCTTTGATAGCATCGATTCGACGTTTCCTCAACTCGTAAGTCGAAATTCGATTCACATGCAATGAAAGAAACAAGAGTCAAATGGCTGATGCAGGAATGACACATACGAATTCGTATCGACCCCGTCCGGTTTTTTCTTTCTCTTTTATTCGCACTTTTTACAACACACAACAACAGAATATAACACATGTCTTCAGTTCAGTTAAATCATATTTTAAGAAAGGACATTGAAATACCTTGCGGGCTGCAGTCAGAATATAAATTACGCATTACAACAATAACGCAGTATAATAAATTACTAAGAGTAAACAAACCTCAAATACCCGACGCACTTCCTTCATATTTTTTGGCATTTTGTGGATAAAAATAAAGCAACAGGAAAAGCAGTGTTAGCATTAGTTTCATTTTTACCAGTCGTTTTCCCACTCGTGAAAACAACTATCGCATCTTGAATTTTGTATCTTGCAGTAAAGGAAATAAATTAACTCTGCCGTCGTTCGTATTGATGTTTCCTTGTCGAAACGACTCAAATGCCTTGAACGTGACGTTGACTTGCCTTGCCCTGTCAGTGCATTATTTCTTTGCAGGCTCGCATTCCCACATACTTACATCGCAATGCAATCTAGTTATCTCACGAGTTATGCTCATGATTAATTATTTTTAACTGCCATAAATTATGTATTGCAATTCTAAAATGCAGTTAGGCGTCAACCGCATGTCTCTTGCGGCGGCCGAGTTCCGTGCAATATGAAATGTGTTAGCCCGCTCGCGAACTTTCTTTCTGACGACTGAAAGTGGTGCTGAAAGATGTTCGCGACAGGAAATTAATGCAATCGTCTGTACCTGCTGCTGTGTGCATGACTTCGTCTGAGACGGAGTGTCAGTGTCCGTGTCCTCGACGTGCCCAACACCACGCAAGAGTCGAGGACACGAGAGTGCTGATGTCTGTGATTAATGCTAGTCACTCGGTGGCTGGTCTACCTTCTCGCCGGGTCCGTTATGTCTCGTGTACAAAAGGGTTAAAAGTGGACATGGACACACATTTAATTGCACGAAAAATCCAATCAAAGCAGAGGCATTATTGGTGAAAAAGAATCCCACGTGAAAAGAGTTCAAAACAAAGGGCTTAAAACTACAATAAATGAACAAATCACCAGAAGAAGTCAAGGCATTGTGTGTCACGTTTCTGCGAATTTTTTAGAAGTGAACTCTGTTACCTTTCCTACCTACTCTTTTCTCTCGCAGAGTAACGGATAAAACCAAAGCTAATTTGAATACATAAACGAAGCTTTTGCTGCAATTTATAATCTCATCATTGCAGCCTCCTCTATACTAATGTCTTACGTAATAGGCCGAGTGCATGCACAGGCAAATTAAACGAATCGAGGTTGGTCATGATGATTTTCCGATCAACATGAGAGTCTTGGCAAATTTGGCATGTCTCCACTGACCTGCTGCAAAAATTTTCGTGAGAACTGAGGAGCTTGTGCCTGACTCAATGGTTTCATGCTATTGTGCGATGGGTAGAAATAATTGTTGTGAACTTCATCCAATTTTGACATCGAATGCTTCCTTCGCCAGAGATACAGCCAGGCAACAATGATCGCCAGCTGAATGATCAAAAGAACTGAACCACACAAGAACAGAGTCATCGCGTTCAGACACGATCCTGAACTAGATCGCGATGTGGTCACCTCCTCAGCCTCCTCTTTCTCACCGTCCCATCTGCGTCGCTCCACCGTCTTCTCGTTCTGCTGGCTCTTGAACGGGTCTGAGATCTTGATGCTGTTCACCACCAACAAGTTGTCTGGCATCGACACGGCTGTCGAGCTGCTGTTACTCGGCGAGCGACGACGACGGCGGCCAAACGATTTGGACAGGAAAAGCGAGTCTCCTCCAATTGATGGGTCGGCCTGGACGGAGCAATCCACAGGTTGGCACGAAGGCAGGCACGGAGTCACGAGCGCCTGGAACTGAACCAACTCAGACGTTGGGAACTTGAATGCTTCAAACGGCGCTTGCAGAACCTTGCCGCCAAGGTCGACTTGAGAGACCGAGCCCATGATGGATGGATCGGTTGGACATCCGCGTGCATCAATTAGAATTATTTCTGCCCCGTCAACTCCATCCATTGCAATCAACTCGCGTACGAAAATCTCGTAAGGGCTGTTGGAGTCAACAATCTCGAACCGAAGGGACAGCGGGTCGCCAACCTGTTTTCCCACAAGCAAAGAATCAAGCACAGAAAACGCTGACAAATGACAATTTATCCCTTTTAGCTTTGTTTCGCCCTAAATAAACGTTCTGAAGCTATTCAAGCGTCGATTAAGAGCGTCAAGTACCTGAGCAGAGCTGATGTCACCACCAGCTCGGTTAGTGATTCGCATGGTCACGTTCGGCGCCGGCACCACGGAAGACTCACTGGCCATTGATTGAATTTGCCCATTGACTTGCAGTTCAATTCCATGAGCAACGCTCTGATCCTCCAAGTGAAAGGAGCATCGCAGCGCAAATCCCAAGTCGGCGCTTGTCATGATCTGGTCGTGGTGCTGTAGGACCAAATCCGCGGTAAATCTCCCAGGCTCGGCCTGCTTCACTCCACAAGAGGGATCAGTGTAGTCCATGGCGATCTCAAAGTTCATGTTATTCACAACGTCAACGACGCACGACTTGGGTTTTGATCTGGAGTAAACTTTTCCGTTGAATACTTTGTTGGTTGCGAGATGGGCGATCAAGTGGTTGGCCCCGCAGTCCAGAGTCACATTAAAGCAAGGTCCTCGTTCCCAGGAAACGCTACCATTCATTACCAGGTACGGCTCTTCGATTTGTGTCAGGGTGACCGCGGAGTGGTGGCTCAGACGACAGACGCCTTCATAAAAGTCATAAGTGTGACAACGGAAAGGCGCATTCAGGCACAATGCCCGGCAGTCGTCCACGCTGGACACATTTTCCTGAAGCGAGTCCACTGTCTTGACGAGGCGATCCTCAATTCTTTTGAATTCGCACATTTTGTTCGGTTCTGGAACGCACTGGCTCTCCATGAAATCATACTGTGGTTGCAGCACGAAGGGATTCGCCAGACTCTGGCTGTAACGGTCGACGTCGCTCATGACACACTCGCCGCTGTCAGCGTCGAACCACGCGGACCTGAAATTCCATTAATTAAACGTCACTTATGGCAGGCTGCACAATGGCCGTCTAAACAAACACTAGTCAGGGGATTCATGTCATAATTTGTTGCCCAATGTGCCGTAACTTTGCAGTTGCAATTTCAGTGCAGCCGAGCCGTGGGAGCAGAACTTGATTGATTGCATCGGAATGCTTGTGTGTGTCCGACATGGCAAGGCACGAAGAATCGCGTTTTGCGAGATCATGATCGTGTAGGACATGTTCATCCATTCATTAGCACGACTTGACTAAAAAACTGTTGTGTACATTGTGCATGGCACTGCATTACTGTAATTTGCAAGTTGCCCAAGTGAGCAGCGTGAAGACACAATAGCAGTCTGCTCTGAATGAACGTGAACTTGAACCAATGCAAAAAATTGATTTGTTGCTGTTACTGGTTAACAACAACAAAAGCATTTGTTCGATGCGTTGTTTGAGGCTTAAAACAATCGTCAATAACAGTGTGCGCACACGTATTACATAAGAATTGATTGAGCTGACAGACGATAAAAAGAGCCTTCAACTTGCGGCTATTTTACAATTTTACACCGTTGCGAGTTACAACTCACTCTCGCCGTCTGAATCGTCCGAGTCCACGGACAATGCGTATGCAAAGATGAAGCCATTGTTTACAGCCAGCAATTACAATTAACAACCGAGAATTCAACTCATCATTACTTCGCGGCTCAGTCGGTCGTACTTTCGGACTCTCGCGTCCGTCCATCTCGAAGGCAGGCAGGCAATCAGACGGTCAGACGGAGAATTTATTTATTAGCAATTCTTTCTTTCATCAACGTCAGCCTCAACTGGGAATTGATTTACATGTATCTGAGTACACGCATTGAACGTGCACAATGTACTATTAGGCGGTTCCGTTATTTCGCAAAGAGAGAAGAGACCGCCGCACCTCGTCTTCATCTTGCCTCTGCCTTGCTGTGTAGTATGCATTAGCATTGGCGTAAGCCCATGGCGCGGTGAATGTAAAATGCATTTGGTAAAGTTATCCCGTTTGCCCTTCTGGCCTTAACTCATCTTCACTAACCACTGCTGGTACCAAACTCGTAAATCGCGTACAACGCGGCTCGAGACTGACTCATGTTATGTTGGTAATGATAATGAACAAGGATGAGACGAGGAACAAAAACTACCATAGATAAAAGGCAATGACCACAATAACCTACTAATACCACACCACGAAGGTGTATTCATTCATTATCACTACTTGTTGCGGAGCGAGTTCCGTGTGACCAGCACCGTGCCCATGGCCCCAGCTTCCCTGCTTCTCGCGCCTGCAACTGCCATGCAGAGCCCGACTAACTGTTTGCAACTTGGTAATATTTAAAAATACCTCCGGTAATTATAGGATATGGTGCTGGCCACTCTCATCTCTTAATCCCGACCCGGCGATTTATCTCGCTGTTCGCGCGTACACCGTGCAAATCGCGAATCTCGTGCACTACTCATCTGCTGCGCGGAATTCGCAATGCATTGCCGTAAGCTTTTGGCAACTGAGGCTCTTTTGTGTGCGGACCATGAAAAGAAAAAAGAGCTCTTTGAAATTATGATTTTCTTGATCATGGCCATCAGTTTACATCCTAAAATGGAGTCTGACAGTACTCGAGGAATGTGCAAAATATTCATTCATGCCTTGGACTCGTCCTTGTCAATCTCATGAAGACGTTGTGCATAATGAGAAGAATGGGAGTATTGAGGCTATCTCAACAAAGATTACGGTTCTCAAGAGTTCCACATTCAGCTCTTTTGAAGAAAAGATTCGCACACATAATTATGCGCGCATTGTATTGCGTAAGGAAAACCAGAAAACTCACATACTAAAATAGAAGTGCATAATCAGAATTGTGATAGATCTGTATCAGCACAAATGTGTCACTGAAGGCATTTCGTAGCATGACAGATACGGAACAAGGCTGTAAGAAATACTCCGTCAACCTCGTTTCCAGCATCACGCGTCATGTATGATCCAATTTGGGGAATTGTAACTAATTAGTAAAACTTCACGTTTACCTGCAAGGGAACTCGCGTTCCTGCACACACGCGTCCATGCACGCGGTCCTCGTTGGCATTTCCATCTGCTTCCTCCCGCCATCCTTCAGATAGAAGCCTCGAACCAGCTCGAACGCCCATGCGCGGTCACAACTGCGTGCACTTGGCAAGCAGAGTTTTTGTGCGTACATCGTGAAGACTGGAAACTGTGATTTAATGAGTTCATCTGCAAGAGAGAAGAAAATGAATGAAATTCTTTTCTCGCCACGCTACGTTAACTCTTAATTTTGTGTAAACCAAGAATTATCGCGCAAAACTGTGCGTTTGTTTAACGAATTCATTACGATCAATTACAAGTGGCATGAACCACAGACAAGGTTACACATCGCACTTTCTGTAGTGCGATTCCTGCTAACTGTTGTTATACGATATCCACACTTGATGCTCGCGAAGATGTCAATCGCGGTATTTTGACTGCGAGAAGGAGAAGGAGTTGTACACAAGTTTTTTTCGCATGATGATGGTCATTACGCCCTGCGTTTGTCTTGTTGTGCCATAAAACGCGAATAAATTAATTACTCGATCATAAACCAAGTCCATGCGTCTGTAATCGTCGCCATCCTCTATCACATTAACGATGCGATGCAACAGGGTCTTAATTGACGACCAGACATTGTACATTGTAAAAGCTGCATTGTCTTCCGTGTTTGCAAAAAACCTCGTGCAATTATTTGAATTTGTATGCAGAAATTTAAACTTTGAGCCTCACTTCGAGTCATGGCCGCCCCATCACCGCACGGTATCACGGGATATACAGTAAGGTTAGACCACGAACATTCCTCACGCGCATTGTCAGCAGGCAGTTCGTGCATTTTATTACGTGCAGTTTGGCAAGCTAGAATTTTAATAATCCTTCGCACTCGTACAATGCCAACATCGGATTCTGGTTGTTCCCAATCTCACCTTAATCCTCTGACTCATTAAGAAGAAGAATTACAATAAGTTTATCTTTTCTTTTCAAGAGAATCAAGAGACGGATAGCACAAAGGATGTTGACGCTAAACATGCACTTTGAGCAGGAAAATGCGACAATAATGATAGCAGCAGCAGAGGCCGATGCAGGGCACCAACTGCACGGCGCCTCATCGCATCGTCTTCTTTTTGATTCCTTAACTCTATTATTAATTCCTACTCAACGCATTAAAGTGTCCTTTGCAGTCGGTATTATGTTTCGGCGAATAATGCGTCGACATACTTCATCGTTTGCGAAGACGCAAACCTGGCAAAAGCGCAGAGCCCAGTGCAAAATTGCACTTCTCAGCAACGGATTAAATGCAATGCAATGCGGTCGCGGCCGGCAACTATCAACATTCGCGCTTTGATAGAATGCAACAAATCTCATCATAATTATTACTCAAGCACCCCAATGGAAGATAGTAAGATTAAAGATTTCGTAACGCGGCTCGGTTTCGAAAATAGCGAAGCGATTCTCCAAAAGAAATCTGTCTCGATTAGATTACGCGAATATGTGCCAAGAAATATGTGACAATGACTTTGAAGATTTTCTCCCAAACACAAAGCTAATTTAGCAAAATAGAACTGCGTGATGCAGTTTCTTTATTCCCTGATCACCAGCCTTCACTGAGGATGAGGAATCAGCTCACCGCATCACTCGATCTGTGGAAATGGAATGAATTCATAGCAATAAATCGGCTTTGGTCTTCTGTCTTTAACATACTTATTTTTTATGTGAAGAAAAAAGCCTCCTGCCAATAAAAGAGATAAAAAGTGTGTCCTTGTTTCCTCGGTTTCTTAATCAATGAAGTTAGGACGATTGATTTAGTCGTTCAATTCCTGAACTCATTAAATTCGTAAGTGTTATTGCAAGTGTGCTTGCCAATGATGTGCGAATGCGAAATCATTTGCTACACACAAGAAATTGGTGAGAATTCTCAGAATGCTTGAGAATGTGCAGAGTAAGGCACAAACCTACCAAACGTGGGACGGTCTAGACTGTTTAATTGCTTTTCTTTATTCGGAGTCGGCGCAATTACCGTAATACGAATGTGAATGTCAAAGACGCTTGAAATCACAAGTGTAAAAAGAGAGACGAGCACGAAGAGCTGCCAAAAGCAAGAATGACCCTTTCAGGAATCAAATGCAAAGATGTAAAAGGAAATTATTTATCATGAACGCTGCTGAGCGCAAGTTCACGCACACGTCAACCTGCCTGCCCTGTTGCAGAGTGTTAAATTGCGCCGAGGGAATGTGCGACATTTCAAGCAGCAACCAGACGCGCATTGACATTGTGAAGGAATTGGCTGGGAAGACGTCCACAACGGTATCTGCAGTGCGTGGCAGTATAATGTCAAGACGCAAATTGCAGAAAATTTAATTCTTCACCTAAATAGTCGTCTAATGAATTCCGGATTCACTGTGTGCAAGGAATGGTCCATTGCGGAGCAGGACGTGAAAGAACTTAACGAGCACAGCGTGACGCTGTCAAACAGCAGCGACAAAAAAGGCAGGGTAGCAGGACAAGGTCCTCGTGTCGAGTGGAACAACATAGAATTAAAAAAGGATTTCGACTTGACACAATATTTATTAATGCCATGATTGATACGGTCGCCGTGTTCCTGCTCAGTTCTCGCGGAAACTGACGCAATAAACCCGTCGTGGCATGAACTGCATGGCTCACCGTTGACACATTTACACGGCTCTCAATTTTTATGGATTTCAAATTCAAATTTATTTGAGCACTGTCAAGAATGTCGGCTGCATAACTGCACATTCCCGCTTTGAAATGAGATTTTGGAAAGGTCAGGAGCCAAGAGACTACTTTCTTAGCCTGCATCTGCATGGCAATTATCTTGGCCTCGTATTCGACACAGAAAGAGCAGGAAGGAGGAAACAAAAAATCATGTTTCCAATTCAATATACGAAATTAAATTTCGCATTGGATCAGACATTCAAATGGAACGAATGCGGGGCAGGAGTGGAGAGACGTGAAGGAACTGGTTGAACGCATGAACCGAAAAGTACCGGTGGAGCTGATCGAAACTGTATTGAGAAATGCAGAAATGCGGCTCTCCCCCGGTTTTAGAGGCAGACCATGCAAAATTATGTATATAAAGACGAGCAGTGGCAAGTTATTAAAATTGCAATGCAAGAAATGCGTCCGTTTCTACTTATTCACGGCGATAAAGAAATGCAAACATATGAATCACAAGATTTGGTAAATTTTCAAACACAATATGAAATTATGCATTCAGTCATTCCGTTTCTCTGTTTCACGAACTTTTATGGCATTTCTTTCCAAACCCAAGTTGTTACCCTAACGGTTTATGCATTATGAGGCCGCTTTGGTTCGCAGTCAGTTTGACTATTAATATCAACTCAAACGACTCACAACCAGTTTCGTATGCAAATGACAAGAACTGGATGTGCCGCTGTGAGTATTTCGAAATGTTTTGATAAGGTTCGGTTTCTCAGGCCGAAATGCCAAGATGCTGATTCCTGATTTGATCGCGATAAGTGAGCAGTTCTTCAACTACGCATACGCTCGGTGATGACACCGAAAGAGGCAAATTGAGAAAGAAGGGTGAGAAGGCTTGGTTTCAGTTTATGGTTTGGTTGTCAACACGTCATGAGTACACAACATGCTCACCTTTTCTGTCTCCGGCTTGGCTCTTGAAGAGGACGCAGAGTCCAGTCTCAAAGTTGAGTGCCTGACAACTAACGTTATTTTTGCAAGCACTGAGGCAATCGGGAAGTTGAAGCACTCCAGCCTTGGTTTCCAGGATATTTTGTGGCGCACTGTACATCCAGCCGGTAACAAGCTCAAAGGTCGAGTCCACTGGGGGACAGTTCTCCACGCGATACTGCGACCTCGCAACAGTCAGCAGACTCAGCAAAACGACGACGGAACACAACCTTCCGGGGAAGGACACACTCGACCACATGATGAACGATTTGCAGGACGCTCGTGAACAAGAGAAGGAACGCGTGGAGACTAATGTATGGAATTACGGGGAGAAAGAGTAACAATGAGGAAGTGTTGTTGTTCAAGTGATGATATTTCATCGACTGAGAGTCCAAGAAAACAAAGATTGAGTATTAATGCAACAATGCTCTGCAGCAACAATCAGCAGTGCAGTTTCTTCTTGAGGAGGCTTACATGGGTTTTCTACGTTGCATACTAGACCAGGAATAAAATATCGGCAAGGGCAGAGGGGGCCACATCTTATTATCATTCGCTCGTAAACACTCTTCGAAGAGCTGCTGCTCGTGCTCTCGCGTACGTACTCAGCGCTCTTCCGTGGTCAGGTGTTTTGAATGACACCCGCACCCTGAGGGAGTCTCAATCAGCCTCATATTCGTTAACACGGAATCAAGAATTTAAATCCATCTTAACACTCATCCCAGCTTCTCGTGTGCCTGTGCACCACAACTCTCGCATGTCTCTCGTTGAGCACACAACCACCACTCATCAACCGCCGCAACAATAAATTATCTCAACGCCAACGATGTTGACGTAGTGTAAGGATGCATTCGCCGAGAAAAGAGGTTTTTCCCCAAATGCACTGACCATTGACACCGAGCAAATTAAATCAACGATTGGCACTGGCAATGATCTCTAGCCCTGAACCTAAAATCTCACTTTTGAACGTAAATTAAGTTCGCTTTGTGTTGGTCAAACGTAGAGAAAACCAAAAACTAACAACCAAAGTTAAGCCATTTATGCAAAGGTGCTTGCACCCTCAATACACAATCAACGAAAATGTATTCATTTAGCATTGTGAATTGAAGGTGATGAGATTCGCAGCCCAAAATCGGCAAACCTTTCAGAGCCCGTGATCTCAGAATAAACAGAGGCAGTACTGCACAAGAAATGCCACTTCAGAAAGGCATTATGCCGAAAAGGCAGCATCATCGTGACAGTCAAGAATTCTCCGCTTGGCCTTTATTGAGCCGTGAATTTTTCGGTGTTTCTCTGAACGCGCAGAACCAGAGAAGTACAATGGCTCAAAAGTGTCGAATCCAATCCCCTGAGAATGGCGTATCATAGATTCTCACCCTGATGCAATGAATTCTGATTCATTACCTTCGCTTCGTCTGTTTGCAGCAAACCTTCGTTACAAACAGAAGGAATCTTTTAAAAATGGCAAGACAAACGCTTCCTGCTCCGTGCAGTACTCTCCTAACTCACTCTCTGCTGGGGCGAATGGCAGCAAATTTTGAACCGGAGGATTGCCAATTTCATTGTGTACTCAGATGCATTCTCTTGCGCGAAGGTGAACAGGCAGTGAATTGAAAGGAATCACCTGAGAAGCTGAGTGGTGATGGAGTTCCTTTAACTCAATTATACTTTATTTCACCAACCAAATCGCACCGAACTTTGAGAGGAAGTGTAGCTCTTGCTTTTGCTGACGGAGCCATGCCAGGAATTAAATGGCACTCTTACAGATTCGCTATAACTTCTTTTAAAATCATAATTAAATTACGTCTGATGCGTAATAAGGGCTTAACCACCCATTCATAATAAATTGGCATCTTTATCTCCTACCTCTGCTTTTTAAATCATCTCACTTTGCTGCACGGCTGCTGGTGTGTGGCAGGCAGAAAGGTTTGGTCCGGCTCGAATTACAGCACTTCATGACTGTAGATTTCCACCGTAAGCACTTTATTACCTGTCGTTTGAGGAGATTTCATTTTCTAAATAAGAACAGCCGTCAACAAGGGGCATGCTAAAGCTCTTGGAATTCTTGGCTGACTGCGTTGTAATAACTTGGCTTCGTTCTCCGCAATAGCGGAATTTTACTACAACTTTTAAATTAGATTGAGTATATCTGCAAACGAGAACGCCGAGCAATGATATCTGAAATTGTTTCACCGTCACTAACGTCATCAGCATTTTGTGCCATTCATTCTTTTCCACCTTGGATTATTCCAGAACACAAAGCGTTCTAATTAAAGCATCGGCTCAAATTTGCCAAAATGACATTAAAAACACGACATTGAAAATTCTTTTGGAGAGGTTCCCGTCTTTCGCTTGTTTGACGTCCTCGCTTCGTGAGCTTTTGCATGCGCATATTTTTGCCAGTTGGGTGGTTGGGTCCACTGTACCATTCTTTTTATTAAACAATGCTGTTTCGGATCTGCAGGGAGTTAGTGAGGCGTCTGTCCATTTGCATCACTAGAATTGTCCGCATTTGTCGTCAAGGTGTTCTCTAATCAAGCCCCTCACGCTTGGTCGCTCTGATTGTACGCCGGGTAATTATGAGATTCGATTTTTTCGGCGAATCATGGACAAGCCAGGCCTAATCTCAGGTTTTCCCAGCCTCTTCAACGGTTTTCTGATTTGCTGGAGTGCCACACCCTGCCTGGAAACTTAAAATACAGCAGCATCTTCGTCTTGGAGATCTGTTGCTTTCGGGAAGACCAAAGAGTAACATCTCACCTTTGACTTGCAGCTACCTAAAATTTGATCCCATCTTCAATTTTCTGATCAAAATTATCAAGTTAACTCGATTGTTGCTGATTTTCAAGGGACAGGTGAGTAAAAGACTCTCTTTTACGCTTTGCGTTACGACCTAGCCGTATTTTTAGACATTTAAGATCGTTTCCCCCTAACGTTCAAGCCGTTACCTAGCATGGATCATACAAAAGCTGCATTTCTCCATTTCTTAAATGCTTCAAACTTCTCTTCAAGTGAGCAAGGGATTCGTTCACAGAGGGATGCCAAGAATTTATTAATCACGGGTTCGTATGTGAGATTCTCTCCAAAATCATTTTCCTATAGCTTTTAATGCATCCTTTCGGAATTTACTGACTCTGCATTTCGGGGGTTCGATGACGCTGCTCCAACGAAAGTGAATTTGTGCATTGAGGAATGATATGAGTTGAGCATAACTTGACAAGAATTCCCGCTGTTCCTTCCACTAGAAAAAGGAACAGAAACTTTCGTTTTCAAGAGTTATTGACACGAGAAAGTAAACGCAGGGTTCACAAACATTTTTGTTCAAGGCCAAAGGTACAAGGGTGAAATTCACACTGCACACCTGCTCTCAAATCTCAAAGTTACGCAACAAATCGGGCATACACAAAATTCCAACAAAACCGAATTGTTCAATTTTTACCAACAAAAATACCTTTAGCACCATTGCAAGAACAAAGGTTCAAAAGAACGTTTCATCTTTGTTCAGGAATTCAGACATTAAATGAATCCTCTGAATGTTGGCAAAATCTCGCATTGTAAAGTATATGATCTGTTGCGTGATTGTTGAAATTATCACGCAACAAATAACTTTAGCCAAATGGCATTTTCCTCGTTTCTTTCTGCTCATCTCGGGAGAGACAAGATGAGACTCAGCGGGGTCAGCACATATTACTTAATGAACCATGTAGATCTTGACCACTTGACTTATATTTGCGGACTAAACCTGAAGAAAGTGGAACAAAATTCTTCCTGACACATACCTGCAAGATAAACCTCAGAGAATGCTCATATTCCACATTTAAGTCGTTTTTACAGTTTCAAATTAATAAAAATGTATTAAAGAGTCTGAGGCGGCCGCGTCTTTCCCTGTTTTGATAAGAACAAGTTTTTGATCCTTCCCTAATTACGAATAAGGTGATGATGGAAAGGGCATTAGAAAATGGAACACTAGGGTTGTACCTGTCCTCACCACGAATTGTAACTCATCCAGGACACGGCTAGAAAAATCATCGCCCAATCTGTCCATTTACCTTGTTTGTACAGCGAAATTCGCACGCACACCTGCAAGTCTTCGCTGAGCTTTAGTTATTCGCCAGAATGGAGAATGAGAAATGACCCAAGGAGAGTATTGTCATAAATATGGCGTTGTGTCTGTAACTGTACAATGCCAAAAGGAATTGCAGTTTTCTCTCTTTCTTTCCGCGCGTCGTGAGCTCACAAGCAGACTTAATAAAAGTATTAGTGTCTATGTGCTTGACAACAATATAAATTGCAAATGAAAAAGTCATATTATGTAATGTGTGAAGGAGAGAATCGTACCGTAATGTCAGAGTGAGCATTTGAAACCAGTTTTTATCACTCGGACACGGAAAAGTTGAATTGTCTTTCGGAAATTTATGACGCTGTGCTTTGTTTTCTTGTTATAGTTTTGCAATAAATCATAAATAATATGTGTTGCGTCTCTGTCGAGTTGGACTCGGGCGGTTCTTGAGGGGATTCGAGTGTAGCCAGCTCGCATTTTGATTAAAATTGGAACTTGCACAGAGGGGTTCCGCGTGTTCACACGAAAGGTCCAGCCTCACAGCGATTAGCGGATTTCGAAAGTTTGAGGTACAACTTGAAATGCACGTAGTGCAACTGCCAGTTGTCACATTAATGCGTTGTTTATCCCGATCGAAATTAGTGAGACCAGTGACTGAGAAGACGTCCTAGGCAAGAAACATGATCTTTTATTTACAAATGCAAATTGCGCTAACTGATATCACTTTGCAATGACACCACATTCCTTCCTGCACCGTCAGGACTCACGAGAATAGCGTGCAAGAACGCAACGGCGAAGCCAAAGTGCTGTGGCCAATTCTTGAATTTCGATTTAACAATCAATTATCATAATTCAACAGCATTCTTTGGTTAGCAAACATTCCTCATCACTTTGCTCAAACTCACTACTGTTTGACATTCACAAACAAGATCGCAAAACACTACCCGTATCTTTAGTATTTAAACACAGACTGCAAAAGTACAGTTTCTGCGGGAATTATAATTAGACAGCATTGCATGCTTTTTGTTTTGCAGGAATTTATTGAGTCTTGTCTTCATGCATTGGCTATTTGATATTTTTATGATTCTAGAAAAAAATTGCCAAGAAAAACAAGTTTTTATTTTTATTTGCACATAAAACTTTAAATTTAAAACCTCTGCAAAAAACGGAATCTGGGTGTTTATTTTTCTTGCTAAATACTTTTTAATTCTATTTTAACGGTGAACTGCACTATGTCTAAGCCAAAAACAAAGGACAGACTTTCAAAACACCACGAATCTTGCAAAAACATCAGTGATCTCTGCTCTTGCTGTCTTAACACGAATGGTCAGCTCCGTTGTCTATCACATGCTACAATGATGACTAATCCTGAGACTCTGACCGTCGAATTGCATTAATATGCATTGAAAATCGAATCTTCAGGGATGACTTTTTCAATTTGAATTTAAAATTGAGCCGTCTCCCGGATGACTGACTTCAAAAGTCTTGATAAGATCAAGGTCTACAAACCTCAGAGTCAGAGAACTGGCTTCATATCTCATAAAGCGCGTCGGACTTAATAAGAGTCATTTCGAATTCAGCCGAATTGTTTTCACAGATGGATATAAAAGATTGCGGATTTCGAGAACATAAAGTTTATTACATTGATACGCACTGCAGGATAGAATTTCACCATCACCTGAAAAAAAACTTGAGATGAGACGTCGAACGGGTTAAGAAAGGGTAGAAATAATGGTGGAAAAGGTCACGGACTAATGCCATGGCTCAAGATTTGACTCGAGGATTTTCAAGCTTGCCAGAGAATTGGTCGGCCGTTCGGCTGTGTTGTGATGTTTGACGCTGTCCAATTTGTCTTGTCTTGCAGCGTAATGAGGGTTCGCTATTTGCGATTTGAATTCCACTCGAGCGAGTGCCCGAAGAAGAGCCCGAAAGCTAAATACATCTGTGATAACAACAAGATTACAAGATTATGATGATTCTTTTGTTTCCATCGTGCTGCGTCGTTATTAAAAAGCATTTGGGGCCAGCGCTCGCCGCATCACGGACATCATCTGCGCAAATGATAATGTGCGATATTAAACTACAGTTACTTGTGCAAAAATCATTATAAACTTTTTATTTGTAACGAGAATTGAAAAGGAACTGTGAAAATAAATGGAGTAATATATCATGCGATGCAGTGGACAGAATAACACATTGATTTCGACTTTTCTCATTCCTTGATCTAATTACTAGTTTTTATTATTGAGGAATTGCAATCTCATTCACGACGAATTCGGCTCTTGATTCCCTTGTAAGGCGAATAAAAGACGTAAAAATATATAATTAAATCTCGTAACGAGAAAGAGGATAAACCAGTTGAAAAGACGGGCTACTCAGCCCGTGGCCCTCGCCATCCTTCATGCATTCCATCACCTGACTGACTCTCGATAACGCAAATCCTATTAATTAACAGTTTTACATTTTTATGGCCTAACTTTTCAATGATCGAGTTAGCTGACTGAACGCAACCAACTATGCTAAGAGCTCATCTTCATTAAAGTCGTGGCCAGTCGTTAGTGAAGCGTGAGAGTTGCTCATTGACTCATCGCCAATCATCGTAATTATAAGTGGGTGCGAACCAGTCAACTTGATGACGCCAACTTGCCGGCTAATTTGCGTTTTTCATTCATTGACGGCAGGCACTTAGTTTACATTTTACGAGCAGGAATTCCCTGACTGCTAAATCCCGTAAATAAGCGATTGTCCTGGATGCTATTCAATAGGCTTGATTCTTACCGCAGTAATAATAATTTTGTCAGCCCGCAACGTAAACGACCCAGCTCGTGCGGAATCGTTGAAATTTTTTACGTCAACGAATCCCAATTATTAAAGCGTGGAGGTCATTAATATTTTAACCAAGCCTCCAAGCGCATTTAAATGGGCTTCAAAGTTATTAATAGTTATCTGAAATACGTCATCAACCTTTCCTGAGTCAGTCTCATCGTCGAGCTCATGATAGTGGTTAACGAGTAGGAGACAAACATAAAACACAATGGAAGACTCACGGCCGCGGGAAGGCAATTACGAACGAAATCTGCGAGGATTGGATGCGCAAAAGGTGAATTAGACGTTGGAGCATCAATCATACAATTCGCAGCCTAAAATAATTGTGCCAGCAGCGACAATTCGCGTCAATGGCACGCGGTCGTGCCCAGCTTTGTGCTGGAAGGCAGTTCAATTTATTTGCGCAAAACAGGTGTCGAAGGAGCCATTGTTGTTCCATTTCCAGCTCCTTTCACCTTGTGTCCAACGACAATAATCATAAATTATGCCGTGAGCGTAAGCAGTGTGTTATGTCATACCCGACTAATATTAGCTCCCGTTCCATGTAATACGTTATTAATAAGTCAGGTATTATGCCCAGAATATTAAATTATTGGAGCAGTTGTTATTGATGAGAATCGACCAAACTGCGAGCGCTCAGCGCTGCCAGGGCTCTTTGTTCGTTTGCACTCGCGTTGCTGGGTGGAAGGAGAAGTGGAACACATGCACCACGTCATCGCCTGTATGACGCCCTTCCAAGTCATTGTTAACTCCGACAGAGATCTGTGCTAGGCTACAGACGAACGCAGACGAGCCGCGACTGCTAGGCTGCCTGAGTCGGAGTGACCTCTTGAACAAATGGCACATGCAGTTTCGCATCCTTCCAAATTCGGGTTGGGCTCATCTCTGCTCTTTTTCTCTGCCCGAGCTGGCGGGCCATTGCAGTGGAGTCTGTGCTCTCGCAGTCGAGTGTAGTTGCCAGCCATCTATTCACCCACATCCACAATAAGAATTCGCACTTTAGTAGGCTTGAGCCCCCTTTGCGTGCACAGTACGCAAATGCCGTGCCCGTACTGCAGTTTTTGTAGCGGATTTTGCACAAGACACTCGTCTTCGTCATTTGCGTCCATGATGCGAACCCTACGAACAATTCAGCAAGGCTCGTTGTGTGTTCCTGGTTGCGTACAGCTCGCAATTATGAGTCCCGATTTCGATGTGCAAGAATCGAATTAATATGCTCTCATGAACGGAGCACATGCATTATGGATGAGTGTTTTGATATGCAGTAGCAACAGCTGATTCCGAAAGATGGAAATCTCACAAAATGATTTACAGCGCTCACAATGAATAATTTGATTGCGACAGCGAGCTACCGATTGGATTAGAGTTGCTTGAGCGATTTTCATAAATTCGGCATATACTCGAGTAATAATGGCTTCTGTGTACGTTGAAATCATGATGCGGCCTCGCAGTGGGGACGAAACATGAGCAAAGTCTGTTGACTTTCATGCCTGTTCATTACATTTGCATTGCAGATGCGAATTGATAAATATGTACACAAGTCCTCTCGTGTTCTAATTCTGACACGGTCCATTAAATTCATAATTACTGCAGAGTTTCGGCTTCTTGACGCTAATGTGCCGCTGCAATGATGCTCCGTTAATTTGAATGAGTAACAAATTCGGCTGCGGTTGATCCTTTCCTTTTCGTCGTTCCCAAACTAGACTAGGCTGGGCCCGAACTCCGTGCCGCCACCGTGATGCCTACTTGCTGCTTACATCCAGACGCTATACGGATGCGACTAGCAGAATTGTAGATGAGTCAGCTAAAGTAAAGCTATAAGCTAAGGATGGATAAGAAATAAGGAGCGCGCGTATCCAAAGTGCAGTGTATTTGGAGTAGAGATGCGCTGGGGTTGAGGCGAGGTCCTCGCCCTGCTGGAACTGGACCACTAACTTAGCATGGTACTTGAAATTGTCACAGGGCTGAGTGGGATACTATTGAGGGCAAATTAATTGTACGATTGCAGAACAAAGGAGATGCATACGCGTATTGCTCATGCGCAGCGTAAATTTTAAATTTATAGCGGTTGGATGACAGGTGGGTGCATCCTGTTTTAGACTAGGCGCATGCGTGCAAATTAGGCACGTTCTCCCACTGATACGCTCTTCCCACGCATGAAAGTATGCAACCCTCGTGCAGTTTGGGGTAGCTGGGAACTTGCGGGCGGACCTGGCGTGCGACGTCACAAGCACTAGCAGTCTCGTGGCAGCTCTAGCGCATAGCTAAGCTGGTGGAGTCGCCTAATGCAATGTGCACGTTGGTTGTGTGAAGTAGTAAATTGTAGTAGACTAAAGCCGAGAGCTTCTCCCTGTTTTTTTGGGGTTTTTATTATTATCGTTTCGCACAGGAGTTTGAGACTGCTCAGACTTCAAAGTGTTCAAAGGATAAGTTTGGAGAAGAGGGCAATTTTGTCATGTCTTTTAGCTGAGCACATACACATCGTGCAGCACACACGTTCCCGTGGGTTGCATGGTTCAGGACAAGATTCTAAGATTCTATTATTGTCCCTTGTTCTGTTGTGTTTTGTATCTTATAAGAGTTATATTAAATTGTTAACATATTATTAATGTGACCAGGTGATCGTTTTACTATTTACGCTAGAGGCAGAGACGATTGCGGGTGCAGTGGCCAGTAATTACCGACAGACAGTGCGAAGGAACACGACTCCATTCCGTTCTGTTATTAGTGCTAATACTTGACTAAAAGTCGTTATTAAGTATGCCGTAGTCCAGTGTCATTAAACATTCCGTATGTGGGTCTAACTGTGGTGGACGAGGGCGATGGGCTCCAGGCACACCGATCCAGCCCAACTCAGTTCAGAACGAATGTGGCTTGCTGGAGTGGACGGCCGAGTTTGCCATTTCGTCATATTTAAATTATGAAGTCGGTGACGGTTTATGCTGGTCAAGTTCTGGTGCCATAGATTATGAATGAACTCCCTTATGTATTCACGAATCAACTTTCAGGTGAGGACGACAATACATGGTGTAAAAATATGATATCGATTTCAGCACTTAGTTTCCACTTTTCACCGATCGAGCCGCGGCTCGTGGCCGACTCCAAACAAACGCTCGTGTTGACTCCGTCAAACGGAACCGAAATTGGCTTTTGCCTCATATCTACTCTATAGATTTATGACCGAGCGCTCATACCTAATTTCCAGGTGACATTTGTTCTCGTCATTCTCGTGCACCTACACCGCGCCCGACTTGAAAGGCAGGCCAGGCTGGCAAGACAAAGCGTATATGACATGTGCGGCATATACACAGTCTAACTTAAGGCAAGGCCCTCCGTCATAAAAGTAAAGCGGTCAGCTGTGGACAGCCTCAAGTCCAGGTATAATTTTCCGGCTGTAGTTAATTCCAATCACCGCCTCGCTTCGCATTTATTGGAGACAGAAATGGCAACACGACACGAGGCAGTAGTAAATACCTAATTTGTAAATTTTGTTGTGGCAATGTGAATTGTAGAGCCCGTTTACTTCCATCCAAGCCCATGTCCATGCAAAGAGACATTAGCTTCGTAACTTGGACATTAATATACGTTTAGTACTTGGTTTATGCAATTTATTCTACCACCAATGACCTCTCCGAATAATCTGCGGAACTCATTGTGGTCAAAGATTGTATGCAAATTTGCGAATTCGCTCGTGCGACAGGGCGACGAAGAGCACCAGCACAGCACAGCAACGTTTAATTCCGTGTTTTCAGACTCAACTCTACCAAGGCCTTGTACTTGATCGGGCATTGCATGAAACATGAATGAGCCTTTCCATTAGTCTAGCCCCTGGAAATAAATAGCGTAATTGAATTGAGGGAGAGTAAAAATATTTTACCGACTGAACGTCTGAATGAAAAAGTGGAAATTGGAGACACTTTCTATAATTGAAGCTACACATTATAATTATCCATTGTACAAAAATGCATAAGGTGTCAGCGTGCGTAAACTGTCTGCGCTACTTTACCAAGACAAATGTCAATGTGCCTTGCTATTTTCCAAGAAGCATTAATTATCCTGAATTATTGACTGTACACGGCGGTGACTGCGAATGTCAGTGATTTAGGGACTGGGATACGATGAAAGAGTCATGATTCATTGATCCGTCCCAGTGAGTAATTTAATGTGAACTTTGAAAAGTGAAACGGGTGCTTCTGCTCCAGTCTGGCTGCGGATTTGGAGTCGGATTGTGGATAAATTTAACCTCTCGGATTTCAACCTTGTGGTGCGGCCCGTAAGCCATCTTCGTAGGTGTAAATCCTGAATTCATCTCGTCACAAACAAATATGCGTGCTGTAGTCAAATATTCTTTTGCACTGATGCTCTTCTGTTTTTGAAACGAGGCGAATGCGTCATATGCATGCATGTTTCATCGTTTCATGGAAGTGAAGGCATTTCTTTTGACAAGGTTTTTACACATGTGATCTTGAAATGGCATGAGCATTAATTAATCATCGATTCTTTCGATACTAATGCAACCTGCATTGAGTTGACAGCGTGATAGCGATGAGGGCGTTTGGCGCCTGGAATTTAGTTTGTGTTTTGAGGAAAGGACTAAGCTAAGCACCGTTGTTGCATAAGAAGTGTTCACGTAACCGCAGTGGCTGGGTCAATGTGTTTGACAATCAGCTAGGAACTTTATTTGTGATGCTATTAACTGCATTTGATGACTTGAAGACGTGAGACATGCTGTATGTTAATTAAGTATATTTTATGCGTATCTTCCAATCGGGCAGTCAGCCACTAGTTGCACATTAACCGTGCTGAGCAGCAGGCAGTAATCAGTGGTACCACTCTCGTCTCAGATGACATTAATTGTATTTTACAGAATTTCATTGACGTCAATACCATAAAATAGGGAAAGAAGACAAAGAAACAGTCACAACTACGTGTATTGAGCGCACGACTTGTGTCGGACGGTGAGCAGACTCCAGCAGCAGCACTTGGTAATTCTTTCTAAGCTGAGTTTGATGACTCGACTTAATAACAGCAACGTGTGTGCTGCAGATTCTTGTTGAATCATCCATTACATAATGGCAGAATCAACGTGATAATTCACGACTTCATTGTTTTCATAATTTGTAATGACGTCTCATCGCATCTGCACAAATACCAATCATGCGCTCACACTTATTTACAATTACAATTATCCTTTGCCCTCGTTCGAGTGCTAAATACCGCAATTACGCTTCCAGTTCGCAAATCGTAACCATGAGGCTTCCGTTATCTAATCACAAATCATTCGAGTCGAGATATCTTCAACAACTTGAATTTTAAAATTAACACCGAAGTGAAAAATGCGGGAAGCGAGAAGGCGTCATCCTCATTCGCCATTGAGCACCACAGTGTGCAACGTGCTCAGAAAGCAGATGCTTTGCACGGAGTTGGGAGTACTAAGCAGGAATCCAGGACAATGCTTTTGCTTTCGTTTACGGCGTGGTTAAATCCGCAGAGGAAGACGTGCAGACGAGGATGCAGATATGGATGTGAATGTGGCTGTTGAAGGCTGGAAATGTAGATGACACATAAAACTCGGAGAATGGAAGAAAGAAGCCTCTGATTGAGATTTAATTTTATCTCTGCCTTTCCTTGCTCATTTTCTTTCTCCTCTCAGTTAGTTAACAAATTGGATTTTTCTCCGCATGTTATTCTCTCTTTCTATTCCCACCGGTGCGCGTCTAGTTAGTATTCTGCGAGTACTCCGAATGAATTGGCTAGGTGGTTGGCGAAGGGAGGTGCAGTGCCACGCACATAAAGCCTCAGTCTGCATTTTATAGTTGATTTGGTTTCTCCGCAAGCATAAAATAATTCGCATGAATCTTTAATTTACAAACAGTGTTTCCAGACGCAAGTGGCTGCATGCCTCGGTGCAGGTGCGGGCGACCGACCGGTTACGTGCAGGCGTGACAATGTAAGCATGACGCGCCTTATTTGCACATGGCCTGGCTTTGAATTTTCATAATCCAACTCAAGCGGCGCAAAGTACACACACATAAGCCAGTGCGTACGCACAACACGCTGAGCACGAACAATGGATAGAAATGCAATGAAAACTCGAGTTGTAATTTTATCGCTCTTGTTTAATGTCAAAAACTCGTCCTCGCTGGTGACGCTGGCTTGGCGACTGTCACTGGACTAGTCAGATTATTGCCAACAATTGCTGGGGTCGTAATTCCGTGCCCCGGCCATCTGCCTGCTCCGTGCTTCTCTGCGGACACGAGAATCGCGATGAAGCCCAAGCATAAGCAGACTCATTTTGTATTTGCACTCTAAGCGAGCATAGCGCGACGTGCGGAGGAGCGCGACTGACTAGAGCATGGAGTCTCCAGTGTAAAATAACCGAGTGATATGATACGATCAATATTTTCAGTCCTCAGAGCGAAAGAAAAAATATATAAAATAAAACACACATGAAGGGAAGAAGGACGGAGAGAAGAAAGACTTGACTCAAAAATACTTGAATAAAAATGAGAAGGAATCGCAAAGTGTGTTGCAGCAATCGCGATTCGCGGAAGGACGCAGAGGCCTGTGCCAGTCCATAAAGGACGAGGAGAGAAGGCTTAAAATACGTATCGCATGTTCCAGCACGCAACGGAGGAGGGAGATGCAGTCGTAAAGTAGTAAAGTACACCGTACGTGCAGAGAAATGTAAAAGGAGAAAAGGTTAGAAGTTCAACCAAACCAATAATTATTACAAAACACAAACTTTCTCCATGCGCTCTTCTTTAACACCAGCACACATTTCCTCCACTCTTCATCTTCTGCGCTGTGTCTGGGCTGGTGCGCTGCCGAGCCGTGTGTCCGCTCCTGCACATTGCCTCCTGCCTGCTCCGTGCGTTGCGTATCCGCTGCCTCTGCTCGGCCCTGCCGCTGTATGGCCTCCTTCCTTTTTTAATACTGCTCCTGATGTTGCACTCCGTCCGCTCGCCGTGCCATACACACAATGGCGCATCCAATCACCTTGTATCTCCAAATATTCGTAAGCAATTTAATTCCCTACTCGTCCTTATTAGGGGATGCAAAGTATGAGTGTTCATAAGATAAAAATACAGGCTAATATTGTATAACTGGGTTACACTATCGATTTTATTACATCTGGAATCAGACGCTGCACTGCGCCCTCGTTCACCGTCAGCGTTCAGCACGGATGCTTAATATGCACGCCTCAGTCTGCGAAATCATCCCAAGAATACGAATGGACACGAGCAAGGATTTGCCATCTCGGAAACAATACAAGAATAATATTGGCGTTTAATCTTCTTTAAAGCCCTGCTCGGTGGCTAGGATACGGAGCGTTCAGCAATCACGACCGACTCTCTCTCTTCCCAGGATCGCATGCTCCGAATCCGGGATACGGCACGGAGACTGAGATGATTGATATCAACTTCTGATTAGGTACACAAAACCATTGAATTGTCTTGTGCATTAACTGGAACACAATTGCGAAGCAGTCGTGGAAAGTGTTGCAAAAGTCCCAGCTCAGCGGCAGGCTGTGGAAGCGGAGAAACGGGAAGAGAAAGCGGACGTGTTTATTTGATGTGTTTGAGGCTGATGGTGATAATGAACCGATGGATTGTTACCTTCTGCTTTCGAGCCTTGTTCTTAATACTTTTACCTTTCATTGGCTCTGCGGGGCTTTGGACTGTTATACATCATGCAATACATGTTTTCTTGTTATACATAATTAACCACATCTCTCTTTCTCGCTCTTTCTCCGGTCCGTCCGTGCAGCCGTTGCCGTGGCCCGTGATGCGCTTATTGATTACTTGCATGGCAACGCACAAATAAGAGACGCGGAGCTCACAATATCATTATGTTACTTTTGATCTCGTATTGTTCTGCAAAAGAAAGAATTCCTATTTGATCTGAAAATTATGACATAATGGTGGTAACTCGATTGTGGAAATTATACGGACTAATGCTCAGACAAAGCGAACTGAAGTGGCGTGGCAGCTCGCCGTGCGAAATGTAGAGCGAGAGAGAACTTTCATATGAGCCCGGTGCTATATTTGACACAAAACATCTCTTTGAAGCGATCGTCCAACATTCACATAAATATTGCTATAATGTTGCGATTGCGAAATACGCCATAAGAGCTCCACTGTGACGCGAGAACCAAACTTTCATCTGCATGAGGCATGAGCCGTGCCCATATAATATTTATTTTAATGCTGGCCCGTCAAATATTGCCCGTTCCATATGAACTGCAGTTCAGTACACGGCAGCAGTCAGTTTATATTAGTTAATTCGTATTAGGTTGGTTTATTTTAACTTTTAACACAAACTCCTTTCTTTTACTCGGGCTAATGTAAACAGTGTGCGGGCATGCACACTGAGCCACATCATCCAGTAATGAGAACATGACTGCGTGCCCTTTTCTACCTCTTGCATAATTTTCCATGAAAGCCAAAGCTCAAAGCCAGAAGAGCCTCCTCGTCTAATGGCAATAGCGCATTCTGATATTTCGCTATTCGAGGCGTCTTTACGCACAGGCGATGTGCGAGGTTATAATATTATGATACAACTTCAAAAGTTAATGTGCGATGTGCATGAGCACTGCGGCTGCCGTTTTGCCGTATTGTGGGTTGCCATTCTGGAGTGGTTGGTGGAAATTTGGAAGCCAGGTATATAAGTTATGAATTGTTTATTGAAATGTGAAGTCGGACGAAAAGTGGAGTGGGGAAGGCATATTTTCTACGACCGGTCCGCATGAACCGACCGAAGTAGGCACGAGTTACATAACTTGGCTTTGTTTATTTTAATTTCTTCCCACAATTCTTCTGACCCGCTCCGTTCCGGCCGATGGAACAAAAGATCCAATTTTGGTCGGTCTGCCATTGTGCAGCATGTGGGAGTGACCGCAGCATTAATGAATGTACGAGTATGCAGCCTGGACAAAGGCCGCGGCATTCCTTGCACCGATTGACGGCGTTGCCCACGGTGTCGGAGCCCATGAAAGGAGCGACCTACGCCAGGTCGGTAGTCTCCGGACTTCTTCAACCGGCCCACTGAGAATGAACTCATTGATTCTCACACATTCACTGCAATTAGAAGTGCTTGGAAGTGTGTATCATGTCGTTTGCGGAGGTTGTTTGTAGTTTGTGGCAATTACTCAGCTAATGCTTTCATTCGTCCCATTGTCGTTCCTTCGTACTTGGTCTATTATTGGTCGCCCTTGTGAACGCACGAAGTCTTAAAAACTCATTTATTTCTGTGGCTTCCTGTAAACTTTTCATATTTTTGAAAGGTAAAGGTTAAAAGTGTGTGGAACACAAAATAAAAGCACATATGTTTTCTGCTGAATGGAAATGGAACGGCTTCAGTGCAACGTTTTCGTACTACGAACCACGGTTATTTTATGTGCGAATAAAGAAGGAAACCTGAGCTGTGATTTGATATTTGATTTGTGGTAATTTCATGGACATACAAACGGTATACGTTCCTTGGCTTTCACTTTTACAGTTTTCGCCAATTTTGTACATGCGATATTACAATTATTCTTGATTGAAAACGACGGGCTGGAAAACAATTGTTCTTCGTCCTTACTCACGGTAGCCTGCATTCACGACACTGGCCCAATTCCATTCTTTCCCTGACACATGCAATTGAGACTTGAGATTTAGAAGTATTTAAAATGCGAGGACGTGAAGGGCGTTTGTGATTTACAGCGGGACTTGTGTGTGACACACCTAAACATAAACTCTGGATTTCAGAATGGGAATAAGTCTCGAAAAAGTGTTAATTACGTTGACATGTTTTATGGCTTGTAATAAATTGCCTGCCGATCGTGATTAGTCTGCAGATACACATCTAATAGCCCCTAATTGTTGATCTTATCTGTGCCAGTCGTGTCTGGAACACGGGCGCTGTAAACTGAACTTGAAAGGTGAAAGTTGTCTCTTCATCACCTGCATGTGTGAATTTCTTCGTCCTGCCGATATCGATCAGTGATGAGAGGTCAGTGGCTCGCGTGCTCGTGCCTGGAAGAAGAGAACGATAGCTTGCATCAGAATTGAAGTGCTTTGCTCCAACAATTTCGAAGTCGGCTGGTATGTAGTTAACTTTGCTGGTGTTTTGTACTTTGGTAATTGCCTCGTGTATGTAACGTTGTTACGCATTGGCCATCGTTTTCCATTCCTTGCCTGTAATAGACTTAATTAGGCTCGTTATCTGTGAACTGATAGTTTGGAGACAAGTTGAGCTAAACATTCGCTCATATTTCTGCCCTATTAAGTTGCCTTGAATTTTAATGGCAGGAGTTGTAAGTTTGTCAGAAAGTTCTTTTGACAAATTGTGTCCTCATTATGCTTCATTGCTTGGCGTATTAAGTTACTTCGTATAAATTGAGAAGAGATGTTAATCTCCGATATACTTAAATCGCGACTGCTCTGTTTGCCTGAGCCAGCGTATGACTAATGCGTCCATATGTATGTAGTTGAGTGCGTGACCCGAGTGGAGAGTATTTTTGTAGTCGGATCGTGTGGAGGAGAATCTTGAGACGAGAGTCGGGATGGAGAAGCATCCTTCTCGCAGGGTCGCTGGTTTTTGGGGCAGGCTCAGAGGCTCGGCGTCTAAGACATTTCGCTCCGCGACAGAAAACTTACAGTTTCCTGACTCCTGCTTCGCTGCTTTTGTGTTGTACATATTTCGTCTCGAAAATATTATGTTTTAGAAAGAATTTCTTTATGCCTGGCGTGGCTGTGCTGTGTTTTTTGGTCTGGTGGCCTTCCCATTCTCTTTCTTGCCGTTGTTCATCTACTGCTTTAGCATTAATTCAGAGTGAGTAGACACAAGTGGATTCAAGATCCCGGTTTTCTTGGGTAACAGAAATATCGCTGGTGTGCTGGCATTGCGGAGTGTAGCATCACTGCAGATGAAGAAGTAAAAGTTATGCAGTGTGTGGAGTAAAGTAGGTTTAAGGGGATTTTTGGGGCGAGGGAAGTATACTAGAGTAAAATAATATGTCGACTTAGGAGCGAGAGCACAAAAGTAAAAGAAAGTAGGTACACGGGTTTTTCCTTTCACAGACGTTGATATTTCATGTCTGGAAATTTGGAAAGCACGGACTAGGTAGAAGGCACTGCCAGGAGCAGCAGCAGCAGGCTGGCTGAGCGTGCACACGCATTCGCATGCCAAGGCGCTAGACTCCGTGTTATAGCGCAGAGCAGCACAGGCTGGCTGGCTCTAGAAGGAAGGATACGGATATTTTTGCCTGGTCTTTTCAGAAAGCTGGACTGAATTTCATGCGCCGATCGATGTTAAACTACGGAGGAAGAAATTGGCACGATGTCAGCTCAGTGCTCGGTTCATTCTGCCTCCACACAAGGACGGGTGGAATAGAATCGATGAAATCCGTACCTGCATGGTGGCCAACTTCTGATTGCACGTCTGACAAGTCTTTTCTCTTTTACTCTAAAATTAAATTGAACTCACGATGAGTACGCTTCTCGTCTCTCCAGTTTAACAAATATCAGCTCCAGGACACAACAATGTGTCTAGTTCAAGTGCCGTTCTCCTGCCTAGTGCTAGTGCTAGTAGCTTACAAGATAAGTTAGAAAGTCATAATGTAAGCTTGTTACTGGTGCGTTGATGAGTTAACGAGGCTAATGAGATGTTGTAGTCGCAATGGGGTCCTCTGGCCGGCCCATCCCTCCTCAGTACTCGAACAATGGCCACCAGCAACAATTAAGTCGCGAGACAGTTAAATGTGAACACTCGTGTGGTGAAGGGACGGGTCGTTCTTTTCTCGTGTTCGGGTTCAGGTGAAGACTAGTGTCGCATAATGCACAATATGAGTGAAAGACGAGCGACCCGTCAACCTTTCCTTGCCCTGCATCTATAAAAATAGGCGGATAAAATTCCTTGCTTCAGTTTAGTTTGCATTTGCCAACTCAAGATCAACAACCAAGGGAAATTGTCGTTCCTCCTTCAGAATGCTCTCATTCAGACTGTGAGCTTGCGACGACGAGAAGGCGAAGGTACGATAATAAGTTAATAAGAGTAAGAATAATACGATTCAACACCAAACCCAAAGTCTAATTTTAGAACAAAAAGAAAGATTAATTTTCTACAATGCACTCCGCCGAGATCCGACGCTCTATTATTGAATGCCATGCCAAGAAAATCTGCCTGCACGTCTCCTGCTGCGCTTTTTCACTCGGAGCATTGCAGTGTCGCTCTGCCTCGGCAGATCTAAAGTGCATTTGAGCGTTGAGTTATTCGAGTCTCATTATTTTTGAAAAATCGGGATCCTCCCGTACGCATTAACGCAATTGCAAGCCGCGACTCTAGAATCTCTCGACTCAGTGCCGCCCGTGCATTTTCGTGGGTAGAGTGTCCAAGCATGTGGATGTGCGAGCGACAAAAGGGTACTCAAATTACCATCAAAACTCTCATCTGTAGTATTTCGCTGGATGATCTGAATTCCAAGTTAGCTTAGCTCAAGGCGAAACAAATTTGAAATTTAATTTCAACAATGAGTGATTAAAAGTTGGGATTTTGAGAACTTAGCAAAAGGGTTGTGAGAACTGCCTGCCTGGGCGCAAATTATCTTCGTGGAAGTGACTGTTGACATTAAAACGAAGTACAAGAAATGCAAGCCGATGTTCTGGCCTCAGGTGCAAATCGGACGTCAAAATCTCTTTCATTATCCTTTCACCTGTCAAAACTTTTAGTTTTCGCGAATACGTTTACTCATTCTTCTCGTTTATGTGTGTTTTTGCAGACTAGATTGAGAAACTTCTAAAGTAAGGATTTGTTTCAACTTCGATTTTGGTCTGGCACATACTCATTAATTTCAAGAATAACCCTCGCTCAACTCGTGTGAAACAAAGTCTCTTATCAAGATGGAGGAGCACCACGCCAGTTTCGGGATCACCCTGAAGGAACTCCGTGAGTTGATGGAGCTTCGGGGCAATGAAGCTCACGACAAAATTGCCTCTATGGGTGGTGTTCAAGAATTATGCAAACGACTAGCGTCTTCTCCAGTGAATGGTACGTCCAGCTTTTCCACTCTTTCTATGTTGCGTTTGTGTTCTGTGGTTACGACACAAATTGCATGCATTGACTTCCTGCAGGTTTAAGTGGAACAAAGGCCAATTTGGATCATCGGCGGCAAGTGTATGGAGCCAATGTGATTCCACCCAAACCCCCCAAAACATTTCTCCAGCTGATGTGGGAAGCAGTTCAAGATGTTACGTTAATAATACTTCAAGTTGCAGCCATTGTTTCCTTAATTTTGTGGCTAATCACCCACTGGACGGGAACTGGAGGAGGCGAAGAGGAGGGACAATTGGAGGAGGATGATGCTCATGGCTGGATTGATAGTGTGGCAATCTTACTGTCAGTTGTAAGTACAAGTGAATTAATAACTGGAAAGCAATATTAATTATGTAAGATGGTCAAGAGTACGTAATGGTAGCTGCAGTTTATTACACATTGATAATTAGAAACCTAATTAGTGGAAACAGATGAAGTAAATTCTTATAGCTACAAGTATTAATTTCCAGGTATAAATAATATTAACACAAAGTAATAGTAAGTCTTAAAATTATAGCATTTAGAACTACTCTTTGCTAACCTAGCTTTCGTTTGATAAGTCAACCGTCGAATCAGTTTAATCCGCCCTTTCCATTTCCAATGTAATGTATTGATCCAGCTAGAGTCTTCAGCTCGGTTTCACGTCTGTTTGACTCCGTGGTAGAACTTGTGGTAGGCGAAAGTTCAAGAACGGATAGCTTTCCAGCTTGTCGACCTTCGGGTGCTCCACAGTGAAATGTGTTGATGAATCACATCTTCAATCATTTTTCGTCTAACTTCAGCTGGAATTAATGAATTTTATGCATGACTTCGAGAAGTGTTTCTGCATTTTGCAGTGAAGGTCTTCAACGTGTCCCACATGATTAGCATAGGTGTTGAACTGGTCCTTGCACACCGGGCAATGCAGCATGTAGAACACTCCACGAGTGTTGCACCAGAATCGTTTGTTAAAGATGAAATGGTGTTCTCTTCTGTAATTGAGTTCTGCACAAGCAGAAACGTTGTTTTTGTATAGGCAATGAGCATCTCGACACCAAAATGTCCCTGGTCCATATTGACCATGGCGGGCATTTTCGTTCACCAAGGAAATCATATCTGCGAGTAGAATTCATTCAAGCATGATTAGTAGGTGACAAGTACAGATGACATGGTTATCATTTGAAGGTACGAGTAGGTTAGCATAGCACGTGCAGGGACAACCTGGTCATAGTTTTGATAAACCCGAATCTGAGTCATTACGCTTTGCTAACCTGGCTTTAAATAATAGTTTCAACTTCATCTCACCTTTGTGGGAGACATGGGCTGTTGCCATTGCTGGTTCCCCGTCTTCCGACAAATCATACGAAAGTAGCTCATCTTTGAATTTGGTAGTTGTTAAAGTGATTACACTTTTTCTAACGTCGACCGCAATTCTTATTTTTTTCACATCTTGACTGTAGATTCTCCGCACCAATTTCCTCACTGCTTTATGCCTGGTCTGGGAATCTTTTATCACGGGCAGTTGCTTGGAACTCCACAATATTTGATTCCATTCCAGACGCCCATTCTGCGAAGAGATGTAGCTCGAACGCGGATAGTGGCTTTATAATAATTCTTTCGTTGTGAAAGATGGGTCCACATATCTTGTCCAAGCTGTAATTGAAAAAAGTAAAATGTTTAGCTCAACCATACTCATACCACCGGCGAAGAGCATATTCTAGTTATGCATGAAGGTTGTATTGCCAAAACTCATGGCTCATACCGGTGATTAATAAAGCCAGGTTAACAAAGAGCTCTTGAATGTTAAGCCCCGCTACTTTGCTAACCTAACTTTAATAATGAGGTCGACATTCTAATGTATGTATTGCAAGTCAGTAACGAGAACGTACGATTTTGTTGGTCCTCGTGGACCGGGTCAATAGTTGCGCGTGAGAATTGCCAACATTTCAGTATTTTTGTTTTTTTCTGGTGATAGCTCCTTTGTTTTGATTTTCTTTGTGGCTTCCGATGTCTTACTATTGTACTGCTGTAAATTTACAATCTTCTGGGTGAATTTTCGTTTTTCAGGCGACTTCAAAATTCCGAGAGCTGCGTACAGAGTGGTTGCTTCTGAGTTCTTATTAATCACGATGTTATGCGTTTTTATTTCCTTCATTTCCACTCCTTTTGCCGGGATGATTTTCTAATTTTTCTCCTCATCATCACTTAGTGATATAATTTCTACAGCTTTCTCACTCATGTCACTAATTGACTACTTTCCCAATAATGGAAGTAATGTCTTATTTTATTAATACGAAAGGTGAAAGTGATTAAGTTAGTGCTAACAACTTCCAACGCGAATTAATAAGTTTGAACAATTAATATTTTTTATTAACATTTTCTTATTCACAATTCGGGGGATTGACCAATCAGCGCACAGTACGCCATATCCTGATCTGTGATTGGCTTCGGGCAATTAATAGCTACGTAGTGAAATAGTGATGATTGTACTGGATCAATGTAAGTGGATTATCTTTGGTTTATTTTCACAACAGATTGTTGTAGTGCTGGTCACCGCTTTCAATGACTACACGAAAGAACGTCAGTTCAGAGGACTGCAGAGCCGGATCGAAGGAGAGCACAACTTCTCCGTGATTCGTGACGGCGAAGTGCATCAGGTAAGGTTCCATTGTTGCTTGTCTATTCCACATGGCTCTAACGCGTCCTCCATACTCTTTATAAAGATCCAAATATCAGACATTGTCGTGGGAGATATCTGCCAGGTAATTTTCATTTTCTTGCGAATGAGAGAACGAAAGGAACTGTTAATAACTTAAATTTCCGGTGTAGATTAAATATGGTGACTTGTTACCAACGGATGGAGTGCTGATTCAAAGTAACGATCTAAAAATTGATGAGTCGTCTCTTACTGGTGAATCAGATCATGTCAAGAAAAGTGAAACTGGAGATCCGATGTTGTTGTCTGGTATGTTTTCATGCAGATTGTTTTTAATCGCGAAGGAGGGGATGCAACTAATTTTCAAATTTGAACCAAATAGGCACCCACGTCATGGAAGGAAGCGGAAAGATGGTTGTGACGGCTGTGGGCATTAATTCTCAGTCTGGTATTATCTTCGCACTTTTGGGAGCAGCTGAGCATATTGAGGAAAACAGTGTTCCAGTCATCAAAGTTGATAGAAGTGAGAACATTCGTCTGACCTTGTAGAAACTGTATGAAAATATGAGAGTCACATCAATGAATACTGTTTAGGTCCAATCAAAGCTCGTGTTGGTCCAGCTGGTGATGAAATTCCCGGCTCAGCGAGTCAGCCGGTCGTGTCAAATAGTCATGCTCTTACTGACGGGAGACCTCCACCAGCGGCAATTCCTGAAGAAGCGACTGCCAAACCTGTAGATCATGGCGCTGACAAGGGACACGAAAAATCTGTACTGCAGGCCAAGCTTACAAAGTTAGCCATTCAAATTGGCTATGCAGGTGGGTGGATAGAGCCTGAATTTGTTGAGCTTCTAATACTGTGGGCCATTGGAATTACACGTGCTTTTGTTTGCAGGTACTGCCATTGCCATCCTCACCGTTGTCATCATGTTCGTTCGATTTAGTATTTCTAAATACGCAATTGACCGCCAAGATTGGCACATAAGTCATGCTCAGAAATTTGTGACATTTATTATTACTGGTATCACTGTCTTGGTCGTTGCTGTCCCTGAAGGCTTGCCATTGGCTGTGACTCTGTCACTTGCCTACTCGGTTAAGAAAATGATGAAAGACAACAATCTGGTTCGGCATTTGGATGCTTGTGAAACAATGGGTAATGCCACAGCAATATGCTCTGATAAAACTGGGACACTGACCACTAATCGGTAAGCCGACTTCTCATCAACGTGATTCTAATTACTCAAGAACCTCTCAATTTCTATTTTCTAATGCTGAATTTGTTTTACTAGAATGACGGTAGTTGAGAGTTATTTGTGTGGTTTTCAACATAAGACAATCCCAAAACTGAATGATATTCCAGTGAACATGCGTGATACTCTAGTTCAGGCCATAGCGATAAATAGTGCTTATACGTCAAGAATCTTGGTAAGAATCTTATGTGGAATTGAAGTGGTTCGAGCATGTTACCTGATCCGTGGCTCTTATTCATTGCAGCCACCAGAGAATCCAGGTGAACTTCCAAAGCAAGTAGGCAATAAGACAGAGTGTGCTTTATTGGGGTTTGTTCGAGACTTGGGTTCGGATGTTACGCCTATTAGAGAGAGAATTCCAGAAGAAACCTTCACCCGTGTTTACACATTCAACTCGGTTCGCAAATCAATGAGCACCGTCATCCCCCGCCAAGGAGGAGGCTATCGTCTTTTCACTAAAGGAGCTTCTGAAATCATTATGAAAAAATGCTCCTTCATTCACGGAAAGAACGGAGTCTTAGAAAAATTCAATAAAGAGTATCAGAATAGATTAGTGGTCGAAGTCATTGAACCAATGGCTTGCAACGGACTAAGAACCATCTCCATTGCCTACAAAGACTTTGTACCCGGAAAAGCAGAAGAAAATCAGGTAAGCGACAGTCTGACGAATCCTACTCTTATAGTAATCAACAAATTATCAATTGCTTGAATTATTGCAGGTGCATACCGAAGGCGAGCCAAATTGGGATGACGAGGATGCAATTGTTGCAAATTTGACTTGCTTGTGCATAGTCGGAATTGAAGACCCAGTGAGGCCTGAGGTGAGTTTGTCATTTGATTACTTACGCATTCAATATTTAGAAAATGTTACACGATACTAAGCCAAATTCAACCAATAGGTACCTGATGCTATCCGGAAATGTCAACGTGCGGGAATAACAGTAAGCTTCAGACTGAAATTACACGTAGCCACCTACTGACGCTTCAATAATTCAAAATCTTTGCTGCTAGGTTCGAATGGTTACCGGTGACAACGTCAACACGGCACGCTCCATTGCACAGAAATGTGGAATTGTACGTCCCGGTGATGATTTCCTCATCCTAGAAGGGAAGGAATTTAATCAACGAATTCGAGACGCAAATGGCGAAGTGCAGCAACATTTATTGGACAAGGTTTGGCCTAAACTCCGAGTTCTGGCCCGTTCCTCTCCAACAGACAAATATACTTTAGTCAAGGGCATCATTGACTCAAAGGTAAAGGAAAGTGACAGTTGTCAAGCATTCATATGTAAGTACAAAATGTATCTTATTGAAATCTAGATAAGTGAAAATCGTGAGGTTGTGGCTGTAACCGGAGATGGAACAAATGATGGTCCTGCTTTAAAGAAAGCTGATGTCGGGTTTGCCATGGTAAGGCAGAAATTTTACTGAACCATAGGGTACAATTCTCATTCATCTAATTTTTCCTTTCAGGGAATTGCTGGCACTGACGTTGCGAAGGAAGCTTCTGATATCATTTTAACAGATGATAACTTCTCAAGCATCGTGAAAGCGGTCTTGTGGGGACGGAATGTGTATGACAGCATAGCAAAATTTCTTCAATTTCAGCTGACAGTTAATGTTGTTGCTGTGATTGTGGCCTTCATTGGTGCTTGTGCCGTGGACAGCAGTCCCCTAAAGGTGAGTTGGCGCGTTGAGCGCTTCGTCTGCCTGGGTATTCATTTTAGTATTTTGTGCTCAGGCTGTACAAATGCTGTGGGTAAATCTTATTATGGATACCCTGGCATCACTCGCCTTAGCTACAGAACTGCCGACTGCGGATCTTCTCTTGCGAAAGCCATACGGTCGGACTAAGCCCCTTATTTCACGAACCATGATGAAGAATATTCTAGGACAAGCTTTATACCAACTTGTTGTCATTTTCACACTCCTCTTCACGGGTAAGATGACTTGGCACATCTCCGTCTTTGAATGTGTGTTAATGAGATGTGTTTTGTTGTCCAGGTCATAAATTCCTAGACATTGATGATGGCAGCAGTTTATCGACACCATCTGTTCATTTGACAATGATCTTTAATACATTTGTTATGATGACCCTTTTCAATGAAATTAATGCTCGCAAAATTCACGGCCAGCGAAACGTTTTTAAAGGAATTTTTACAAATGCCATCTTCTACGTTATTTGGCTGGCTACCGCAATCGCTCAAGTAATTACAGCTCTTAGTTAAAAAGATGGAAATTTGGTGTTGACTAATTACCGCGGGTTCTTTTTACCAGATAATCATTGTGCAGTGGGGAGACCTTGCCTTTTCCACTAAACCACTCAACATAGAGCAGTGGTTGTGGTGTTTGGTTTTCGGTGTTGGTGCTCTTATTTGGGTGAGTAAAGAGTTTTACCGATTTTAAAATTTAACAAATGTAAATGGAACACCACTGTTCTTGTATAAAGATGAATATTGCAGAAAGCACTGTAAATAGAACACAACTAATTACTGTAAAATCAAACCTTGCCATGTTAAGCATTTTAGTTATTTAAATTCATACTTGGCACCAGCACTCTGTCAACTCTTGCTGAGATTTGTCGTATCCACAGTCAATATCATGATTCATGAATGTGTACAGGAGTGAGGTTATTTGTAACACAAAACGTGGCCATTGATGAGCTGCCTTTTGTGTGGTAAGCAGCTGGTCCGCTGCTGTTGGAGTTCTTTCCAACATAAACTGGAATTTCTTTTCCAGTTTCAGAAGCCCTCTTCACATAGTTCGCGTGTTTGCATGGGTTGGACTGATCTTTGAAACGTTTCCCACACTTGGTTCCATTGACAATAACCTCACATACATGTTCACCAATGGTCAAGTTCTTCGTGTACTAATTTTTCAAGTTGACTGCCATCGTGAGGACAATTTAAAATTACATTTTTGCTCTTACTTTAGTTAAAATTACAGTTAGAACATATTAAGACAGGAGAAAGTCAACGAATGAAACTGTTTAAACAAATTGGAAACGAGAAATTGCTGAGGTTGTAGTTGCACCGAGAGAAATCAAACTTAAAGCGGGGAAATGAGACAAACTAACTTATACGTCATAGACTAATTAGTTTCTCTTTCTTGTTTTTGTATGAAGGGTCAAGTTGTCACCACAGTTCCTACACGGAAACTTCCCAAGATCTTATCGTAAGTGATTTGCTAAATATGATTTTACATGGATGCTTGTTCTGACTTTAACATGACTGTAATTGAATCCGCAGATGGGGACGAGGTCATCCAGAAGAATATACTCACGGTGTTCCACTTGGCGAAGACGGATACGAGCTGGATTCTGACAAACGACGTAGTGCGGGTCAAATCTTGTGGATTCGTGGACTCACCAGATTACAAACTCAGGTAATTTTATTTAGCCTTAATTTAATCTTAGCGGAAGGTTCAATGGCATACAAAAGTCACGGGTTTAACGCTGTTGCGCATAAAGTGCCGGGTTTCTTAGAACCTGTTAAAAATCCATTGTCCATATCCTCGAAGCAATACATGTAGCCTACAGCTTTAGTATCACCCGAAGACGCTATTGAAAAGCGCTTTCCATTCCTTGATGCAATAACGGCCATAGAAATTAATCCAGAGTAAACAACTTGTGAGGTTTCCTCATTTGTTGAGACGAGAAGAAAAATATAAACCGATGAAAGAAATTAATGACGAGTTTCAAGGGTGAAAGCATTTTCCAAGTGAAATGTTTTGCTTTGGTTGGATGTTGGATTCTTTTAACGTTGTCTTCACTGCGTTCCATTTCGCGCTCTGCAAATAACTTGCGACTAAAGGGAATGCAGCTGATTTGCTAACACGGTGCTAACTGGTATTTTGGGCTTAAGGGGCAGCGTCCTATGATCTTCATGATACTTCCTCTTCCTCTTTACCCGACCCCCACTCTCATTGGCCATCTTAACCGGTCACTTATTTGATTGTACCACTGTCTTTTAAGTACTCATTGGTGAACACTGTAGATGGCTAGACTTGGGGATCTCGTTGCAACACAACGAGTCATTCTTGTGCAACTTTCCCTCTTGTCTTCTATTTGCAAACTTACCTCTTTTATACTTTACTTGAACAAACTCACATAACCCCATCTCTCTTTCTATCTGCCTATCTGTACATAAACCGTCTTTTGTATTTCTGCAAAAGACCCTTCTCTTTCTCTGTCTGTCTTGTCACTCTTTTCAACATCTTTCACTCTTCTCGGACTTTCTTTCTCCGCTCCCTTCTCGTTCTTCCTTTCTTTCAGCCTTGCGCGGGAATAATACTTTCTATTTCTGACTAACTTACCATGCTGTACTTCCTCAACCTCGTTTCTCTAGAATGTGAACACTTACAGCACACTAATGTTTGAATCCAAGACAATAGCGGACCCGCTTTTAGCTCCTAGTAGTTTTCGAAAAAAAGCCATGTCAATACTTGAACTGTTCTTTCATTCGTTACCCGCTTAGTTGAAGAATTTGAACTTGAATCGGTACATTCTCTGGAGCTGAAAGTGCAAGTCCCTTTTTTCTGTCGGGTTCATTATTCGTTGCATCCAAGCAACTTGTTTCCTCTCTTGAACTGTATAGAGTCTCCGCTTTCTCCCACCCTAACCACTAACATTGAATGAATTCTCAGATTACCAATGCGCATGAGAAATTCCTGAAGTTACGATTTATGTGCTAAGAGCTGATGCGACAGCCATGCCTATCATCTCTCTTCAGTCGTACACACACGTAATTCTCGGCGTACTGCTAGAATGACTGTAATTTCAACTTCAAGTGGCAGAATTGGTGCTCAGAACTCACCAGCTGCAAATCCTCTCTTGTGGCTTGTAGGCGTAGTGTCTGGAGTCTCTTCTCATGTTACACGATCAGCATTCCAGAGTGTCTCGCCTGAGTGTCCTGTCTTGAGTTTTCCTCCCGGTCATAACAAGGACCGCGACGCCGTTGACCCCGTGTCTAAGTAGTGCATGTTTCGAGAATTCCATTGTCGGCTTGACGAAATCTCAGCTTCTCCTTCTGCGAGTAGGAAGTAGAAACCCCGTTAAGATGTGTGACTGATTAGTTGACTTTTAGTCGTGTGCTGTAACCTTCATGAGTCCATTCTACTCTATTTTCCTACTCTTACTGAAACTGAAGATATCTGACCCGCCTTGTCACTGCACAACTTCATCTCTTCTATTCTTACTTTCCACTCACTTGGCTTGAGATATTCTCATGACCCATTTTCTACTCATAGTATTAGTTTCTTGGTCACCTACTGTCGCAACCTAGCGAATTTGATATCCTCAGCAGCGATTTTGAGCCGCTGAAATGAATTTCTCGAAGACCATGATTTTTCGAGCGCGTGCTTTTTTCTCTAAATGGCAGGGCTTGCATGAAGTGTCATTGTGTTACTGGAATGAAGGCTGAACGCTTGTCGACTCATTTTTCTACTGTTTAGAAAGATGCCATTTTACCAAAATACCTCTAGTCGGTTAGTGTACGCTAAGGGTAATGCGGAGTAAGGTTAAGAAGGGTCTGCGAGCCTTACTGCATCTTATGGCTTGGTTTTTACTTTAAATTTGTCAACTGCCGTTGTTGATTTCTAATTTTATTCCGCTTTGGTTAAGTTCTCATTTACTAAAACTCGAACGATGACGAAGGGATACTGAGTGGAAGAGAGTTAGGAGGGCTGGGGTACCGAAACTGAGAGAGACTCATGCAACTCTCTCCCAATCTCCTCCTATATGTTTACAGTTGAGAGTCATAAGAGCATTCAAATCAACTCTGGAGGACATGGAAGAGAAGCGTTCTGTTCATAGCTTACACAGCTTGCAAAGTCTTAGGAGTTCAAGAAGTCATCCTGGCATCAGACCGATGTCCGACATCAGCTATATCGACGAAGACCCACTCAAAACTCCTTCCCCGATGACAGAGACTCAGAAACCCAGTAGTGGGAGCTTAAACATGAGACTCAGTGGTGTAAGCGCACACGAGGACCGACGCGGAGTCAGATGGACAAACACGGAAAACACAAACGCGACTGGTGCTAGAACTTTGAGCCCACACCGCCATATCTGTCGAGCCTTGCTACCAGAACTGCCCGAACTCGTCCACGAAACGAGTATCTGAACTTTCAACCGCTGTGTTATCACTTACAACTCTTACCTTAAGCTGGACAACTTTGGCCTTTCCACATCAACTGTCTCGTGCTCTCTCGGATGACCTGAGTTTCCTCAGAACCCCTCCACGGTCCTGTTTTCCAATCAATCGCTCACATGCCTCGTCTCTTGACTCTTGGCATCGTCAGTCCTCAGAGTGGACTCTTTCTTGAAGATATTTGGGGAATTTTACAACGGGCTCACTCACATTAACACAATACTACCAGCTAACCGATTCAGTTCCTTTGCGTGATTGGTTGTGCCCATGCATGTTCCCAACTGTCTTTCGAAGCCCGGTCCGTGTGTCACCCACCTGTCATCAGCAGTCCAACAATCGGCAACTACTCTTGGACTAACTGTTCTCACCGATATTCCTGTTTTGTTCTAGTCACTCAAATTCTTCCCTTTCGCTCGAGTTACTCTCACGATACTTACAGATCTGCATGCTCCGTTTCTCTTCTGTTCGCTTGTCAGTAGTGCTCTACGTGTATACTCGTAATCTCATACCAAGTTTGGACCAAATTTTCAATCTCATACTTAAAACTTACTTGAGCATCGTTGCCGTTGATATTCTACAACATAATAACTGTACCTAAAGCAGTTTTTAGTGGCTCTGTTTGTTTTTATTTTGCACTATAAGCTTATGAAATTCAGTTTCACTTCGAAACAAACACGCCCTGTAAAGAAAACCTAGCTGATCAATATTTACGCGATAATTTACACGAGAGAGGCAACCCGGAAATAGTTCCAAACCCTACCTTGACCTTTTAGAGCGATTGAGCTCCGCAGACTTGTCTGCGCTAGAGATATTCACTATACATTACATTTATGAGTCAACTAAAGTCTGAATCAATGCTCTGAAGACCAAATGTATATAACTGAAGAGTGCTTGGCTCAGTTTAGACTTTTCCCCTCATCTTTACACTTCGCAAGCTATCCTACTTGAATTTGAGCTGTTGGTTCCCTTTTGTACAACTTTTGAAAACTTACTAATAATACTTAAGTAATGTACCAATAATGAAATAATGATGCCCTACTATTAATGCATAAGATGAAACTAACCCAACCAATACTTTATAGGCTTTTAAGAAACTACTGTAACCTCAACAATTCACTGAATATTAACTTATACTTATTATATCGTATTATTTGTGTTCCAATTAAATGCCCACTGATCGATCTTACATATTGCCAGTGTTTATTTTTGTACATTTATTTTTCGCCGTTTACTTTTTGTCATCTCAATGCAGAGTCTTCCAGCGAACAAATTGAACCTTGAATTCAGTTCACCACTATAATGATTTAGAAAATTGTCCTACCGATTCTTTCACTTTGAGTCCGAGTGTTGCCTGCGTAGTTTATACTGTTGACTCGATAGTAGTCCAAACTACTCAATCGAAACGGGGATCAAGGTGCGACGAATAATAAGCCTAGCGCATGCGGTAAATTACATAGTTCTCACTCATTACGACTAAAGATAGGAGTGTAGGAGAAAACGTTGTGGACATTCAGACCAGGTTTCAATCGCGTACCTTAATCAACTCCAACGTATGACGTAACAGTGTGGTGGTTCTGACTCTGATGCATGCAACTCGCCCTTCAAACGCCTCTTTTTCATGTTTTTATTTCGCAAGCTTTTCGTGTGCCTTCGTCTATTGTGTAATTACGTGCGACCTGTAACTATTACGCATCCATTCTAAAATTCTAAATGAAACCGTGTTCATTGTTTGCTTCTCTGTATACCACGCAGCACGTGGTATTTGTGTTGTGTATGGTCAGTATGGTTTGCAGTGTGCAGATGAAGTTTGGCATTTTGACCTCGATGTGTCCACCGACCTACTCTCGAGTTAAGTATCTGCGTGTGTACTGCTAGATAATTGCATACTCCATTTTGCAATTATCTGAGTGACGACGAATAAATACCCGAGGAACTTTGGTATGGTAGATTAACTCCCCAGAGCACTCGAAGTCTTTCGTGTGAACCTCGGCGAAGTAGACACCCCTCACCCAGCCATGTCACGTTACGGTTCTGCAGCTCGAATTGACCAATGTGAGTGTGTGTGCGTTGTCGATTGAAAGAAAGCACTTGAGTCGTACCTCTGTGTTCCATGTTTGATGTGTTGTGTTGTTGTTGACGTGTTCCACATCTCTTTGTTAATTAAGACTCCAACAAACTTTTCGCCACTCTTCTTCTTTCTGACTGTCTTTTCTATCCACACCTTGCCTTACACTGTGCCAATCATGCATAAACACCAAACACTATCTTCTTTCTGCTTTCTCCGTAGTTTCTCTAGTAAAATAACAATTCGCCCATCAAACATTTCGCCTCGCCAGAGGCTGACTCTTGATCCCGACTGTACTTTGATTTGATTTGTGTTACACTAAACCATAAACCGCATTTTAACATAACCAAACCGTAACCTTAACCAATCTCCCCTCGTAACAGTTTGTTTAATAACAGCAGCTTCGTCAAAGGGGTTTCATTTTCAAGATTAATCGTCGACTACTTGTTAATTTTCTGATGCAAGCTGATTGAGAAAAGAGTCATTGAGAATCCTTCTCCCGGTTCACTGACACGCTGTCACCACATTCACTCGCCATTCACATGACACCGACCCTCGTAGGGCCTTCATCTCTAAACTCCTTGCAATTCCGCTTCCTTTCTCCTGCTGTCCAAATGATGCCCTCTCAAATGTCATGTCATTGTGTAAACTGTGTATAAGCTCTTTCACTATGTCTCATCGCACTTACCCTTTGGTGTGAAAGGTCATAGGCGGTGAGTTGCAAGAGAGATTGATCCCGGTACCCTACAGCAAGAGTTCCACAGATCAAGCTGTAAGCCTTCTTTCGGTGCTTCCATCTTTCTGTATTTCTCTCTTGTTGGTGTAGTCTTGTCTCTAGCGTACGCTGTTTCCGATTTTTAGCTCTAAGTAGTCTTATTTCACTGTTCTTGCTGTCGTCCGCTTTCTCCGTAGTCAACTCGCTTGTACTCGCTTCAATTTCAGTTCTTGTCACTTGGGCATTAGCCTACTTTCGAGTAAAGCTTCCGTTCACCGTAGTCTTGCTCTTTAATCGCAACGCTGACTTAGCTTGCGAGAGCGCTCGCCTTGTGCGATCGGATCTCAGCCGCTAATTGTAGTATACATTGTGGTGCACTTTAGTCTCGCTAGTTGTCTATTCTTGCATGGGCCAGTTATTATTGTGTGCTTCAGAACAAGTAAAAAAGAGAAGTCCATGGACCAATTACGTTGATGAGAATTACATTGATTCGTTAGTCTAGTCACTCAATTTAGCGGACCTTTACTTAGCAAATGTTTTCATTATTTACTCTTTACTTGGTAGTAGACGAGAAGATCTAGATTTTTTAGAATTATCGTCACTTCCTTATTTATCCGCTTACATTTTCCCACTGGTCTGGGTTCATTCCATTTCATTTTTACGCTTTGACTCCAACTCCGATTATGTACAATAAAAATAATAGTCAAACTTTACTTGTACATAAACCTGTAATTTGGCTTTCCCCAGTAGCTTAGACTAATCCAGGCATAGTCTGCCACTTTTCAAGTTCAAGTCCGACGCTTCTGAGCATCTTGATGTTTTCACTTCACAATCCAGTAGTCTCTCTCATAGTGCACAGTCTTTGAAATGCGACAGTCAGTCGACAGACTTTCAAATCTGCTAAAGTTCGGCCTCCCAACTTTCACTTTCAGTTCACCGTTACCGTTGATCACTCTTCCATTGCAGTTTACCGGCTTCAGTCAGCCAATATTCGAGCCCAGCAATCCGTTACTCATTTAAATTGTCCCTTTCCTTGTCGAACTACGTAAATTAGATATTTCCGCAGGTAACTTGTTGCATTTGCTTGTATGGTGGGGAAAGTGAACCGAAGCATAACTCCTGACTATCAGACTCACGTGTGCATAATTCATGTTTACTTTCTGTTACTTTTATGTCCTCATTATGTTTATGGTTTCTGTCGGGGTTTCACGTACCGATCGCGAGTGTCTTGCAGAATTGCCCCACAACGGCATTTCTCGTCGTGATCAATTGCAATGTGCAAAACTGATTTTATCCTGATTTCTATTATTTCCTACTTATTTGGTTTTCTGGATTTTTTGGTGGCGATACTTATTTGGCATGCTTCTTTCCAGGTGAATGCGAAAACGAGGTTTATTATTTTCCGTTTTAAGTTTGTGCAAGATAAAATGCCACTGTGACTTTGATTCTGAGTCTTATTGGTGTGATGTTTGAAGCGAACAGGGTGAAAAGACAACAAGAGTACAGAGTACATTGGTTGTTTATTTGGTCCGGAGACTTCTCCTGAATGAACTTTCTCGTGGTGTTCATTTCTTTCCGGTGCGAATCGCTCCAACTCGTAGTTTTCCTGGGTAACTTTTGATTCTGAGCTGAGTTGGATTGGAGTCGATGGTCAGTCGGAACGGAGTGAGTGTTGGCGAGAATACTTGTTCGTTTTTATTTCAATTGTTTCAGCTGCAGCATTTAGTGATATTCAACAGAGCTGATTTATAAGTACGGCATGTTTGGCTGATCGAGTGGCTGTTTCAGGCCATTCAAATTATTTAGGTGTTTTATTTTCCGATTATTCTATTCGTTCTATTTTCTCTATTTACTTCTTTTGACTCTATAATGTTTGTTTGTAAACGTGTCTCTTCTTTGAATGGGAATCATAAAGAGTACGCTCTTGTACAAATGATTGCAATAAAATTGGTAGGCTGCAAGGATGGGGCAACTGATTGGGGATGCGCAAAAGAGAGGGAAGCCGTCCGAGGTAAATCAGCTCTGTTGTGTCATGCCTGTGTCGCAATAGAGTTGCAGGACGACTGTTAAAACATTCCTTTTCGTGTATCTTCTTCCAGATCCGTGTAGTAAATGCGTTTCGTCAGGGGTTGGATACACGATTTGGGGAGAGGAGTAATCCATCCATAGCAGCTGTACTCCAAAAACAAGCCTCTCTCAATAAACGACTCTCACAAACGTCCTCCATCGAATACGCAGACAATTACCCATTCGAAGTCTCAGCTCCAGAGTTTGAGAAACTCTCATCCAGAAGCCATACAGAAACCGCAGTCTAGTTAGTCCACGCGATTGCTTCCTAACATTCGTCAACACCAGAACTAAATTAAGACTAGCCTGTAAGTCATTCAGCGGAGGCCTAATTAACCAATAGCTGTACTACCATTCATTTCTATTCCTCATTTACTACTTACATTGGCCTATTCAAACACACAACTGCAAATATGACTTTCTGTTCTCTTGGTCACTTGTACTTTCTCTCGCAATCGCTCGTAACGTGTGAAACCAACAGCAGACAACTCCGTCGAGTCATCACACGCTGAAGCGGATTCAGTTTCTTTGCTTCTCGAGTAGTCTACTGGAAGTATGTTTAGTTTAACTCGTTTAATGTACTAATGACATGGGCATTTCCCAACAAATTTCGTGTCACTGCCAAAAGTCAGAGTGAAGGACTGGGACACTTTGTGTTATTGATATTCGCCTCCACACAAAAACAGATTTAGTTGCGCCAGCAAGAACTCACCCGTATCCTCATGACTTCACGCTGTGGCGAGAATAGTCACCTTTTGTCTGCAAGTCCAGGCCGCACCGTGGCCGCTCGAGAGTCTGGTCACTGAAAAGAAACGAGAGGAGAGAGTGTGGACTTGTACTCGTTTTGTTTGCAGCTCTGTCGGCTCTGGCTCCGAGAAAGAATGCAAAGAGATCGCACGCAACTAAAAAGAGATCATATATCTATCATCTTCACCTCTGTGTTTTTCCATTGTGCGAACATGAACACAATTCGCGTTAAGATTTAACTTGTTCTAGGCGTTGTTGTAGGACGTTAGGATTGTTGTTGATGCAAACGAAACTTTTGTTGTACTGTAAATAATAAGACATGCAGGCAGAGGAGAACGAGTCAGTCTTCGCGTTCCGACTCAGCAGTCGACTAACAAATTACTACGATAATGTATTATTCGACTATTCTATAAACTTTTGTATGTACTAGGGGAGCTAAAGTTAATACTTGGATATTAGTTCAGTTGAACGTCTTCATTAATTCCAGTGCTAGTCCAATGCGAGTTTATGTCAACGGCTATTAGTCACTCAAACTTACTAAAATTGAACAGCTTTCACTAAAACGTGTGGTGAAGCAGACGAACTAAACTATCATATAATGTTACTCCGTGTATTATTGAGCGTACGTATTTGTGTAGTGTGCAGTTACTATGTTCTAAGGAGCTAGCTAGTATTTACGCCGTTAAGCATCAGACACGGCATGTAAATGTATGAACATGAATTATAAAGACATTCAGCATTGGGCATGAAATGGTTGCGAAGTGAGTACCTAAAATTAACCACAAAAATCCAGAAAAATGATGTTTCAGGTTATTCGCGTAACTCCTTATTAATTACTAATTGACTAAACTACCACTAATTGCTATTACGTGCTATTACACTAAACTAAAAGGTTGATCCTAGAAAACAAAGATTAAATATACTGCATGAGCAGACGTGTTACGCAATTATATGACTTGGTGTTCGATAAGTGCTAAGACTTGATCCCAAAACTATTTATTTACTTGTTTCGAGCACATTAGCGAACTGCGTTAGTGTACACTGAACGAGTCTATGAGGATATTGTAGTCGTAATGAAACTTCAAACATCCAACCTTCTCCAATTATCAAATATTAACCAAGTTTAAGAGTTGTGGGTTTGTCTAATGTATGTCGTTAGTGCTTAGTCTAAACTTCCTAACCGACGACTCCCACCCCCTTCGAGCACTTTTCGCTAAGTATGCACAATTAGTGTCCTAATGTGCGTCCTGCACCGTCTGAGCACTGAGTTCTATACTTGCAATTGCGACTACACACACCAAATTGCACTTTCACGCACCCTAAACAAGCGAGGACACGACACACCTGACACCACTAGCCTCTATTTTCGCCAATGTTTGCGGCATGAATCGAAGCAGGAGTGCTTTGTACTACTAATCCTAGAATCAGGGGGTTACCCCGTCGAGATCAATAAGAAGGGACGTCGAGCAGAGCGTCCGTTTCGCTGACGACAAACCAAAGGTACTTAACATGCAACTTTTTAAGTAAAGTAAGGTTTTTATATTTGTGAGCAATATTAGCTTTACTAGGTCATGTTTCGGTTCTTACACACTTTCATTCAAGGTGTTCTACTTTTGTTTCTCCTTCCTCGGACGAACTCACTTTCCATCTTTCACTTTCTCCACTGCATACGTACTTAGCTGATTACCGTTACTACGCACTGCGGGACGACAGTTTCCTTCCTGCAGATGAATCAATCTAGGTGCATGCCATTATGCCATACTAAGACATCTTCAAACTGTGATGACTTACTATCACGGTAACTTAAAGTAACTAGTCTAAGTAAAGTGTCACTCGTCGTTCTTGTAAATTCAATTTCAAGTATTTATTGAGACAGTATTCCAACTATTGTAACTCCTTACCATTTCATGCCTGCATGAGTTGTTATTTAGTGTCAGGCATACAGGTGAGAAAATTGCAAGCCGTCTGCATTGCAAAGTAGCAGCAGCAACGCACACGTTCAATTCTCAAAGTCGTTCCTCCGACTCGACTCCCTCTTCCAGTGTGTGACGCATGTCACCTGTTACTGTTGCTCGAATTACTGTTCCAACTCCTTCTCACGTTTAATTTGAACTGACGCGAAACGTACACCGGTTTGCAATATGTAATGATGCCTGGTCGTTTGTGTGTGACTAATTGACTGATGAACATGTACACGTACTTTCTCTTTGGTTGCCTCCCGTTGTCAGTTGGTCGGGAGGTGTCCTCGAGTGACAGGAGTAGTGTGAATGGAGAGAGTATATACATATACAAATAGTGACGTTGAAATGATAATACTCTTTTCAATTACGGTTAAGGAAGACGAGCAAGTGTCCATTTACTCATCTCCGCCGAAGGGTTTCAGAAACAAGCGTAGAACTTTCACCCCTTTCACTTTACACTCACACTCACTCACTCACTGCACTCTGCTCGGATAGTACAACTAAGCTTAAGCACACACACCCGAGACCCAGTCATGTTTGTACTCGTAACCATTTCCTTGATTGACCGCAGTTGGTATTATTACGACCACCCACATGCAACCGCTTGGAGAAAGTTGAGGTTTACTCCGTTCGCTCCCTCGCCGGAATTCTTTCTCCCACGCCGTCTCGTTCAACTCCTCGACTTAAGTCATAACAAATGACTTTAATTGAGCTGTTATTCGACTTATTGAGTACCTCTACCAAATTAATTAATTTGTAAGACTTGATCTAAAATTAAGGTTGTTGACATTATGAGAATCCAGCGTTGTATTTATTGTGTGTTGCTAATTGATATTTGTTCACTTGGGAGGCAATGAGAGGTCATTGTTGCTAGTCTGAGGACAACGTGAAGCTATAACTAAGTTTTAGAGTACGTCTACTAAGAGCTGATACGAGAACGAAGGCGCGATGAAGGAGATCAGGAGCAGTCGGCGGCTGGGAGACAGAATTCCGCGCGGTTGGCGTAATGAAGTTTCATTCTCTTAATCTTAAGGATGAAGGACTCGTTCTGTTGTGAAATATTCTTCTGTTCATATTCAAAGTATTATCCATTGCCTGTATTCACTAGCCGGTGTTGTTTAATATGTAGTATTCCCAATGCCACCCGAATAGTAGGTCGGACGGTAGTTGCTAGTTAATTAGCTGTTAAGTGTTTTGTGTTTGCTGAGTTGGCCGCGAGCTTGAGTAGGTTCCGTGGGGTAGACGTGAATGATGTTCCGGTGAGACCCAGTGATAGACCTAAGGTAGGGCAAGGTCGGAAAGAAGAATATACCAAGTTTACTGAATTCGAGTTGATCTTATTTATTCTTCTTCGTTACTTTTCTTGTGTCTGAATTAATTATTATCCTGAATACGGTAAGATTATGAATACTTTCTTCTAGTGTACCGGGTGAAGAACATTGTGTATTTTTTATTGAACATGAAATGTGTGTGCTTGAGTAGATTGTAATCATGAAACCAAAATATTTAAGAACCCGAATTCAACAGGATGCATGAAGGAGAAAATCGGAGTGTAATCCACATGAACGGTGGCAGAAAAGTCAAACAGATAGTACGAAGATGATGATAAAAAGAAAATTACGTTTAAAAACAGCCAGCACACTGGCTCTTGCTTGTTATTGTTAAATAATATTATATCTAAGTGTTCGTTGGATTATATTTCAGAAAGAGCTCACTTGTTTACCAAGTTAGCATTTTGTTGAATGCAAAAATATTTTAAAAAATGATGAAAAAAAGAGATCAATAAATGCCCACATTTTTCCTCTAAACATCGACCCAACATCTGCTCTGCGATTGCCTCCATCATCATCTTTGCATTGTTTGCATCCTAAATCACCTCATCTCAGTCATTTGAAAGCTTTTATCCATGAAATCAATCCGAACTGAATTGTTCCGACCACGCAGCACAAGTGAAGACAAATGAGATTAGCATATGGAGCGACTACGAAGCGTCTTCGACACTTAAACACGATAACGAATTGACTCAGATAAGGGTAAGTTTGCATGTCATCCGCAAATTCAGCGTACTGGGCCTTGCCTTGCATGCGAAATTTCTAGCGTTATTCTCAAAATGACAAAGAAATGCATAAAATATGACACTAATATAAATTCTCGACTGAGACTAAACCCAATGGAAGCCTTGAACTGATCAGAATCAGAGAGCAGTGGTCCATCGTAAACGCGTACTCACATTTGGGTTTTCGCTAATGATAACCCTGTAACGCGTCTTAGCGGAAATCTCAAACACTTCTGACAAGTCTACTGATGCGCATTCCCAATTGCTCATACACACAATTTGCAATCTTAACGAAATGTTTATGCCTACCCAGTCCGCAGTCAAGAGCTACTTCATTGTTGCACTTTGAATTGCAAGCAGCACAGAATGCAATGCAGTGCGCACGCATTGGTGATGGATGGACCAGGTGTAGGTGCGACTGTAAACCATCAGTTTGCGTTCGATGCGGAATCAGATAAAATAAGTTCAGCAAGCTAAAGAGGGTGTTGGACTTGAGTTGATGGGCAACAACCCTTTCAGAGTGTACACAGATTGAATTCACTCCCGAGCAGCAATATATATCATTTTCCCTATTGCAATAACTCGTCATCTGCATTCTGCATCTGCTGCGAGCCCACGTACGCAGGCCGTACGTGCAGTTTCGTATCTCCTCGAGCCCATTTCCTTCCTCCCTGACTAATCTCTGCACTCCTGCACTCTGTACAAGTCAACTGACTCTGTCAAACTCACATACACAAAAATAAAGAGCCACAACTCACAAGTCTTCACGCACAAAAGGACAATTCCTACGTCTATTTTCAAATTAATAATTCCTTAGTGCACCTATATTTGTATTCCACGCAGTTGTCCACAACTCATTCCCCATCCGTAGTCGTAGTGCGCTATTTATTACGATGCTCGGTTCAATTAAGTTCGCCAGTTAAGTGCCAATATCAATAACCAGCATGTCATAAAGAACCAAGGTAGGTCCTTACGCCTTATTATAAATGTCAAGAATTCGCCCACTAAGATAGTTAACATTAGTGTGTTTTTACTCCTAGCCCTTTGCTCCGATGTGAACAAAGATAGGACCATCAGATTCATCATACGTGTTCATCGTTTTGTAAGCGGCTATTAGTCTGTTCTTTTGTTGGGGAAGTCAACCAGGCTACTCCCACAAAATCAAGTTTGATGACTACGATAGAAGCAAATTAGCCCTAAGTCTTCCAATACACCGGGACCCGACCAATTCTTCACTCAAACCAGACTACCACTTGCCAATTCAAACCAGATACCAGAGCCTTCGTTCAGTCTTCACTCTTGGTATGAGGTGACCGGTCCTACTGCGAAACTCAGGTAATCAAAGATCAAAGTCATACTTGCCTTTATCTGACATAAACTTCGAGATCGGTGAACGCATATAATCAGTTATTAAAAATAACTACACCATTCAAGCGACATTGCAGGAGTTTCCTACCCGTGGTTGTATGCTGTTGTCATCAGTTCGTTTAGGAGTAGACGAGATACAAGTGTCTTCAGCCCAATTCCTTGTAAATTTATGTGCACGTCATAGAACCTCAGTTCCGTAACAGGCGACATGACATGATTCAAAGTTTCAATCATACGATGCTAAGGGGTACGCGACGTCTTCTTTTAACCGAACTCAGTATGAGTCATCAAGCATAACAATTCAACAAGTACAAATGATCATTGCTGTCATCCTGCTTCGGCTATTTGATATTGGTGTTTACACTGTTTATTGCATTGCAACAGTGCCAGGCACATGATAATCAAACCCCAACAAAACGTCTCACTGAAATCTACAAACTCTTTGTTGATCATTTCATGCCAAGCGCCAATGCACGATAATGAGTTGACATGATTAGCGCATAGTCATTCAGGAGCAGTATTTCACAACGCCGTAAACATAATCGCACTAGTTTACGTAAACAGCACAAATTTACCTGCTCCCCACGCTCGCGACGCTGTTAAGGTTAAGCCAATTCGGGCTTTCACGAACGATTTTTCTTCCTGGATTTCCTAATGGCTCTTATTGCTGCCTTGTCCGTCTTTCCAGGTATGACGCATACTAATACTGCATCTAGTCTTCAATCATTCAGATTGAGTCCATTGTGAGATCTTCAGATCATAGTCCATGCGGAGCTGACCGCCTACATGCTTGATTAGATAATAATCCGACTGACAAAACTGGTGCCGCGACGATAGACGACAATATAGTCCAAAGTCACTGAGGATTGCACAATTATGCAACATGCACATTAGAATACATCGCAGTTATTATTCACATTAACTTTGAAGATTGAAGTCAGCTTGGTATGGCTTATCGTACCGGCATTCAAATTATATGTGCCCAACTGGTATCTTTGCACCAGAGTACAAGTGTGCCTTTCAGATAACTCTGCGCCGCAGTCGATGTTGGAGCTTTTATTGCCATATCGTTCCGCTCAGTCCTTACAATGTGAATTTTATTTGTTTACAGATAAATCTCAATTTGGACAACTTCAAATAGGAAGAAAATAAATGCAAAGCCTGATACCGAGAGTATCGACAAATCAATACAACGTTTCAACATTTTGAGTAAATTCTCCGGGAGGCGATGTGAAAATTGAAAATAGTGACGGCAGTGCGAGTTAATGATTCAAGATGAGTGCTATAAGTGACTTCAACAAAGTCTGGGTTCAGAAGTTTCCTGGAAGTGAACTTCCTACAGCGTGGGAGGAAGATGTGAAGAATAACTTGAGCAAGCACAAGAAGCGTGTTCAGGAACTGGAGGATGAATTGGAAAAGGAACAAGTTTATGTGCAATTCTTGGAAAGTCTGTTGGAAGAAGTCGAAAAACTTAAATCCGAGCCTTCTAGTGGCCCGAGCAGACGAGAATCGAACGGAAACTACAGACAGGAGAGAGATATTACAGATGTCATCAAGGATACGCTGGAGCGGAGAGTTCTCGCCGCACAAGGAGTTCGCGACTCAGCTATCGACGAGTCTACCGAGGACATATCAGAAGGCAGTGAGCAAAATGAAGGGACTCGAAGTCCTGCGAAAGCTGAAAGCCATCAGCTTCAGGAGAGGAGTGGCGACAGGTCGGATGTAGAACTCTCTGAAGATCACCAAGCTGAGGAAGACCCGGACCACTTTGTGACTGTGATCGAAGTCAATGGGGTAGAGAAAGCGAAGACCGCTGCTAGTCATGGAGAGTCAAACCAGGCAGATCACAACGGAAGAATGAAGGTGCCTCCGAGACCACCACCGAAGCATTTCAAACATTCCATAAGCCAAGACAATGAACCATTGACGACCTTTGGGGGCTCAGACAAAAGGAAAGCGGGATTCCCGGTTGCCAAAGCTCGAGCTGATAGACCCGTTATTTTCGACTCGAAGAAGCCGGCTGGTGGCAACGGGACAACAAGCAGTCAAAGCAGTAGTGCAAGCAGTGGAAGTCATCCTGCGTCTGGTTTCGAGGCATCTTGTGCTCCTGTGTCAAAGGTTGCCAACCACAGCGTCACCTCGGGCGGCGGAAAACGCTTTGAGGGCTACAAACTACCACTGCCACAACCATCTCCAAGAAACGATGAAAAGGCCACTGAGGCAAAGGCGTATTCTCAATCTCCAAATCATGCTCACCAGGCACCAGCATCTTCGACAGAAAGGGAGAACCTGAACGTGAGGTCAAGAATCTTGGATTTGGTTAACAAAATGGAGTCCAGCCACAAGCCGGTGACTCCCAGCAAAAATATTGAGCAATTCACGCCAAAGCGATCCGGCTCAACTGGAAGTAGGAACAAAAGCTATTTTCAGGCGCACGCGGCTCGCCATCCAGCAGACCCTGTCATTTCCGAATACATCAACCCGTGTGATGCGGAATTCGAAGAACACATCGACCAAATTTACGACAGTCCGCCCCCAGAACCGGAATTTCAAGAGGAAATTCAGGAGACCGGCAGACAAGATTCGAGCTACAATTCGTTGCCGAACAAAAAGAATTCGAACGCAGGTTTGGAGCAGCCAAATGAACTTGAGTGTGAACCAATGTACGACACAGTGGCTCCTGATCAGGAAGACGATTACGTTCTCCTATTGGATGAGGAAAAGAACCAGGCGAGCTCATCCGGCAGTTCATTAACGAAGAAAGAAAGAGCTGCCGCTCGTGAAACTGCACACACTTTATCAAACAACGATCTGGCAACAATTAAATCACAGTCCTCTGTCATATCTGGTCACAGCGTAACGACAACAAGCTCTGGTACAACGTCGGACGCAGAATTCACCGGTAGTCCGTTACCAAACGAAGGAAAAGACGGGGAATACAAAAACTCAGCCAACTACGTCAACATTGACTATTTTCTGTGGTAAGCCAAGCCAGCAGTCAAGTGGGGGTTGGGACACATTTATGTATGGAAATTCTTTAATTTTTTAGCAAGGGCAAGAGGAAAGAGTCCATGGCATCTGGCGAGTCTGAGGAGGATGAACCACCCCTCCTTCGTGCCATTTCCTTTGATCGTGACTTTGAGGGAGCTGAACCAAAAGACGCTGAAAATGTGGACCCGAATTACGAAAATTCAGGTATGAGAAAAGGCAGACTGAAAGTTTAGTGTTTGGGGTTGTCGATTGCAAACCTTTGGGGTATCATTCAACGCAGATGTTTTTGCTGCCGCGAGTGACGCTTCCAGTCTTGGTCCGTCTTCGAGCGGAAGCCAAGGGAGGAGCGCCAGGAACGAAACTCCAACAATTACAGCCGCAGACCAAGAGAAATACGCACTATTTCGATACATGCTGACAAATATTGCGGAAAGCGAGAGTGCCTACGTGGAAGTCCTTAATGTCATGCTTCAGTTTATGAAGGCTTTGAAGGCAACGTTAGCAACATCCAAGCCTGTGCTATCGACAGACGAATTCAATATAATCTTCTACAAGATTCCTGAATTATTCACACTTCATCAGCAGTTCTTACAAGGTATTCAGCAGCCGACCGTTCAAGCGGGTGTTGGAAAGTGCTTTGAAAACCTGGTAAGCTAAATTATATAACAGAAGTTGAACTTGATTCTCATTCTCGTGTTACTAATTGTACATTCCAGGCACATGAGGTTGGAGTGTATGGAGCGTTCCTACAGAATTACTCAAGGGCTGTTGATACGGTTCGCAAGTGCAGTCAAAACAATGCAGACTTTGCTGAAATCACTCGGAATATCCGCCTTCGATCTCTGAATAAGAACCAAGCAGTGTCACTGGAGACCCTTTTGTATAGCCCAGTTTCCAGAGTGCAAAAGAACGTTGAAATCATACAGGTACTTTTATATAACTCTTGTATTCATTAAGTTCGATCTTTCACATCGCGCTCTCTAGTTCTTACTAATAACATTCGTATCTCTCAATTCACAGGATTTGCTTAAATGTTTGCCATCTTCACACTTCGACTACTTCCCATTGAAATCAGCCTTGAGGGACTTCCAATCATTTGTGACTGAATTTAAAATGATTCAACCGGAGCAACTATTTCCAGTAAGATTAAACAGATTATGCTTTAATCAATTAGTTGGGACAATAAATTTATCAAACATTGGTGACCAGGGACAGGACCGGAACCCAAGACATCTCGTGAAGAATTCATTCATAGTTGAATTGTCTGAAGGCCATAGGAAACTGCGACACATTTTTCTGTTCAACGATGTGCTTGTGTGTGCTAAATACAAGGTAAGTGACTAAACATGCAAAATTTTCACAAATCGCAATGTAGAAGTAAGTCAAGTCTGTCCTGTCTAGGCTTCTGGCAAAAGCGAAAAATTTACATTCGAACTGAAATGGTACATCCCAGTAGCTGAATGTCTTGTCATTGAAGAATCGAATGAGCCAAGGGAATCTAACACTGTTAATTTGGTTGCCCTGCGATCTCAAGCTTCTACGGTGCGAGACCAAATTAAGCGGCAAACTAGTAGAGACGACTCAAAGGTTTGACACATTTTGGTTTAATCAATTTAACGACTACGAGGCAGATACGGTGATAGCATGTTTTTTAAATTAGAAGGCCAAAGCTGAAAAGCAGCGCAAGAAACTCGCAGAACTAGAAGCTCAGTTGGTATTGGCTTCGCCCAACTTGGTTTTCAAGGTGAAAGCCGGCACTGGAAGAAGCTACACTTTCTTCCTGTCATCAGAATATGAACGAAGTCAATGGGTTGATGCTATCGAAACTCTTAAGGTACTTAATTTTCCTATAATACCTTCCCTATAATACTACCATTTCTTACTTTCATATTTTAAATTCAACAGACGAGTCAACCCTCAGTGTCATCCAATCTAAGTATGCACGAACTTCAAAACTGGTTAACATCGTGCCGGAAACATTTAAAAACTAACATGGGTTCGTACTTACTGAGAACCGGACGAGACGAGAACTTATTAATTGGGGACTTCTATGTGCTGATTGGACAACTGAAGGGCATCTTGAGAGCTGCTGGTAATTAATATTTCATCCCCATCCAAAGCTATCTTGAATTGCGTTAACAATTTATTTCTTTCCATATCCTAGATTTATACATTTGCCTCGAGGTGGATTCTTACGGGCACTTTTTCAGAAAAGCGAAAACAAAGATGATATGCGAAAGCACTCAACCATGCTGGAATCAAGATTTCACTATAGAGCTAGAAGGTGCACAGAACCTGCGTGTTCTTCTCTACGAAGACCATCCAAAGCAAGGCACTCTAATAAGAGCAAAGACGACTATTGAGGTAAGAAATTGCAAATGCAATCGTACATGGAAAAATTGCAAAATCTCTTCTTCGATGTTAAATTGACCTCTGAATTGTCAGCTCAATCGGTCATGGCTGACCTCCACAACAACGGAAAAGAAAATTGAACTACAAGACTACGTGCTAACAATCTCCACAAAGTTTACTCCTTCTGAGATGACAATTCGTCGTGTGCCTACCGCAAAGCCATCGGGACTATTTGGAGCTAAAATAACGCAAGTTTGCAAGTAAGTAGTAATAATGCTCTTAACTGTCTTCAACGCAACGCATAGAAACTGTAACAATTTCTATATCACCAGACGCGAGAAACGACAAGTTCCCTTCATTTTGACAAGCTGTGTTCGTGAAGTGGAAAGGCGTGGAATGAATGAAGTTGGCATTTATCGCGTTTCGGGATCAACGTCTGATGTATCACGTTTGAAGAAGGCATTTGAAACAAGTAAACAATCAGATATTAAATTAGCACGAATTTCCTTTATTCCTACATATTTAGGATACTTTCAACCAATGTTTTCCTTGCAGATTCTTACGAAGCAGAGCAGCTGTTGAAAGACGTTGACATTCATTCTGTGACTGGAACCCTTAAACTTTACCTTCGAGAGTTACCCGAAGCACTCTTTACCGACGAGTTGTACCCAAAACTATTTGAAGCTTTTAACCAACAGGACCAAGAAAACAAAAGAAAGACTTTAATACATTTATTCTCTACTCTTCCGCCAATAAACCAGCACAACATCATGTTTCTCCTTGATCATATGGTTCGGTAAGTACTGGAACAAACTCAACTAACTTTCGCGAAGCGCCCCTGTGCTTTAATTATGCTTTGTGTCTTGTGTTGTCAGAGTCAACAAGCATGAAAATCATAACAAGATGTCACTGCATAACCTCGCAACCGTTTTTGGGCCAACTTTGCTCCGCCCTGGTATCAAGAACGAAGGGGTTGGAGGAACAGATTTACTGGCTGCTGGCACGGTTGATGTCATGGCCCAGGCTGGAATTTTGTACTTCTTCCTCGTCGGAAGAGCCGAAGCTGATCACATGTTACCGGTTTAGTTGCGGGAGCAGCCAATCTTATGCAGTCATCATCTGCCTTGGTTTTTCCGAGTTTAGTCTCCTCAGTTTTGTGGAAGGTAGCTCATTGTGTGAGGAATGTAGGGTTTTATAATAGCTTGTAAAATTATAACCTAACTGAGCATGGACTGAATTTTTAAACCGCGATACTAACCTTTCCATTTCCTAGGCCAAAACGTTTGCCGTCCTTTTTTAGTACACCCCACAAAGGCAGTTTTGTAAGGGAAACGATGCAACGTTTGAATGGCCGCAGTAACTCCGAATGTGGATACGACAGGGGTTGTACGAGATCTCTCTGAGGACGTAATTTATTAGGTTCGCTTACCAAGTCGATTACACTCAAAATGTTTTAAGAACGGCAAAGTAAACCGAACCATATCCCATTGCAGCGAAGCATACTATTAAGTCATGATCTCTAGAGATTTTGGTGCCTTCCTTCTGAGTAGTATGTAATCAGTATCGAGCCACAACTGTCAAACAAAATTGATTTCACTGTGCAAATTGTGTGTTCGCTTTGCCTTCGCGTGAACCCTCGTGTAATAGCTCATTAAGTATTTACGTAAACATTGTATACCATTTCGTGTTAGCTCGTGGCCTCGTCGCCTGTGCATGAGAGGCATTTTGTGAAGAAATTTTAGTACTGGTTTCGTACCTAGTCATTGTAGTTGTGAATCTTATTCGTAGTTTTCTGTACCATATTTTTGTATGTGAATTTCGTACCGTGAAGTTAGCTAGCCGAACTTGAATGCGAATTATTCTCTGCGCCCAGAAGTCATGTCCATTCTAGTTACAATGTAGGATATTTTTTGTATCTACTTTTTTAAACGACATATGACATAGTTAACGTACGCACATTGGAACCATCGACTCTAACGATCTTGACATAAACAATGAAAACGAAAGACAGATTGGGCTTAAACGAAAACGAACTACACTTTAAAGCGATATTTACAACTTTGCCGTTCTAGCGTATAAGAATGTGCCATGATCCAATGTAGTAGATGTAGATTACTCTTCGACTATATGTGTATTAAGTAGCTGTGGGGTATTTTAGAGTATCGAGAACCGTTACTATTTACTGACCACTTGCATCGTATTAAAAATCTTCATCGCATGGCACCTCGAAGTTCCAACACTTCCAATTAATTAATAATTTAGTGATGTGCTAAAGCTTTCTTGGCGTGTTGAAGTCCCAGTTTGTGGTTTATATTTAGTTACTGCCTACAACCTGGATTGGGTGTCTGACTGGACTATTTTCAATGTAGCCGTCGCAAATGAATTTTCCTTCAGTACGATTACCACTTTTATGACATATTTTAGCGTGAATAAATTTGATGAGCTCTGTTTTCAACAAGCATTCGGATTTCAGGCTGCTGTGGCTGATGGTGTTATCCCACATTGACGTCGTGGTCATGAGTGTGCAAAAATTAAAGACGACACTTCAATACACTCAATTTAAATGATCATTCATTCGATTCTGAAATCAAACGTACAAAACTATGTTTATTCATCTGCTAATAATTTGATCACGAAAGATAATAAACTTGAAGTACTTTATCTCCGGAATGACCGTTTCACCACCTCACAAGAAGAAGGAAGCCCTCTGCTTCTGCTTAGACTACATTTATACTTTCTTCTTGCCAGATTTTCCACCAAGACTAGAATTGTCGAAATACCCAAACTGAGACTCCATATGAGCATTCACCGCAGATCGATACTTGATGGAAAATATCAACAGGAGAACATTAATCAAGTACGATGACATGCAGACTACACAAACTTCTTCCAAAACCACGAACAAGATGTAGGCGAGATAGACAGTGACGATGCAGGATACAATGGCGATGAGGAGTTGTAGTTTGGCTAGAAATCTTGATGGATAAATACCTGCAATGGATAGACATGAACTTATTCAACTGATCAATGTCAGCTTACAGCATACAGGCACTCTGTCGGTCAAGAAACTTACAAGTAAATACGAAGACAGTGTACATAACTAATCCATAAACACCGTTGGATTGTAACAGCGGTGAACTCTCCCTGAGAAATGTTCCAAGTATCCCAAATCCTTTGCTGTAACTTAAATAGCAGAAACCGCTAAATTAATGCTGAGCTTCAAATGCATGGCTTGAATTTGGATCTAAAAAGACTTGGATTCAAACCTGGATGTTAGCACATCGGAGCATCGAATGGACTCGGAGATATCACAAAGGGCTTTGTACGCAGGATCCCGTAGCTTGTTGTAATTGACCACAAGTGAGTAATAGCTCAATCCAATTCCAAGCAATCCCAGAAATACGATCATGTTACGGTAAAATTTGAGTAACTTCACTTCAGCCGATGATGCCTTCATGTTGGGGCTGGACTGGAAAGAGCCAAATCAAGATTCAATCGAATTTCGACTTTTGCACCGTCACCCTCGTCTCGTGTCGTCTGTGACACACCACAAGCTTCAACTGTAACTATTTTGTCTTCATTTTCTTGCACGGTACAAACTCAACCTGGCACCTTATCAGTTGAAGGTATGGAAATTCAGTTTCGACTTTAAGCTTCGTAGGCCATAAAACTTCACATCATCTGAATTTGTTTTTTGGTTCTACCTGCTACCGCTCACTCAGGATTGTGTAACTGTTTGCCGGCTTTTTAAAAGTTGTGTGCGAGAAGGCGACCATGTGTTTTGTTCTCTCATCCTGAGGTTCCAAGTTCTACTTTATGGCATTGGCTTTATCGAAACAGAAGTCAAGATATCTCATTTTTATTGCTCCTGTCCTGCACATAATCCTATGTGGTTAACTCACGAAGCCATATTTTCATGTTTTGCGTCAGACTGTCCTAGCTGCTCTCATACTCACTATTCTTCGTATGTAAAAAAAAGTTGCTAGGTGTGTACTTACTGAAATATGAACCAGGAGACGTGAGGACGACAGTGAAGCTGGCGTGAGACTGCAAGTCCCTGAAGATGAATCAGACAGGTGCGAATATTGCGATGTGTACGCACATCCAGTTATGCTTATGAACAAGAAACTGGACACCGAGTACGTGCCGGTGAAAGCGAGCAGGAGATTCCCCCGCGTGTCATCGTGTCTGCCTACATGAAAGATTAACTTTCCCTGAGGAAGCATATTGCGGCTTGTGCTTTTGTTGCACAAATTACTTCTGACTGACATCTGACCTGATATTAAAATGCAAAATGAATGAATTCAATGTGGGGGACGGTCTACCTTTCCGTCCGTTCATACTACAAGTGAAAATTTTATGATGGTCTTGTTTGGTCAGATTTACACACGAGCACGACAATCTTTCAACGACAGGATTCTGACGCAAGACATCAACGAAAGCTTGCATACAGGTGAGGAACGGTCAACGTGGTCGTTTGGCAAACGTATAAAGTCTCATGAAGCGACCAAGCTCCGTATACCTCAGTGAAGCCATGGTTATGCCACGTCGACATGGAACTCACTCTTGCCAGCATGCGGCAGTTGATTCTTGACACAAAAATGTGTCCAATCTCATCTGGTCCGGATTAGAGCCGGACATTTCTGTATCAAATCACACATAAAATGTGACTGATCGTGACTCCTGGGGTGAGTCCAGGAAATTACTAACAAGATTTGTACATCTGTTTAACTTGCTTGCTTAGTTTTAAACATTAAATTTACGCAGTCTAGCCATTTCTAAGCGTAACGCTTTTCTCAACCCAGTTTGTACTCATACAGGGAACTACTCTTCCAGAAGGATGGCACAGTGCGTGCGTACGGACACGAGCTCCGCTCCAAGTCATGTGCTCAGGAAGGAGGGTCTTTTTATGTTTGTAGCTGAACGACGCAAGCAAATTGTATGTACACGCTTATAGCTAAGCCAAATCCTTTGGAATATTACATCATACAGAAGCACGTTGTGCTCGCACTTTCAAAGTTCTAGAGAAGTTCTTTCTTTTTGCTCTGCTATCCGGCATTGTAGCAACAATAATTCGCACTCCAATTATTTCTAATTTAATTGTTCAAAAATTTAATCTTACAACTGAAATACAAATCAAGCAAAATGTTTAGAATCCCCAAGCACAATAAAATCTCAGCGGTAAGTCGGCTTTTATACTTTCTAGTTTGTGACGAAATCTTGTCTCCGGCTAATCTTTGGAATTGTCTTTCTAATTGCAGTTGGGCAATCTACTGCGGCTGGGTTATGTCGAGAAGCTACCGATATATTCGGTTAGACACAAGTAAGGAGGATAGGTTGGATAGGATTCTGATAACGTGATGTGAACGCGAAACTCGCGATGGTGAAATCCCAGTTCTTAATGGGATGGATTAAGGCACAAGGATAATTTGCTTTCTCTTAGGTCGGAGGGTGTCCGAGGAGCCGTGATTGGAATAGATTTGGGCACAACCAACTCATGCGTCGCGGTCATGGAAGGAAAGGCACCAAAAGTCATCGAGAATTCCGAAGGAGCACGAACAACACCCAGCGTCATTGCATTTACGAAAGGTACTGACGCAATGTCCTAACACTCGCTTCGAAGGGAATGATTAGCACAATGTATCAAACATTCCAGATGGGGAGCGGTTATCCGGAATGCCAGCCAAGCGGCAAGCAGTCACGAACGCTGCAAACACCTTCTACGCCACCAAGCGACTAATTGGCCGACGTTTTGAAGACCCCGAAGTCAAGAAGGACATGTAAGTTTAGCGAGGTTTTATCGTTCTTGGCCGTACTCACGTATTTACTGAAATGATGTCGAATTTTTCGTCAACCAATTTGCAAAAATGCGGAAATGATGTTCTGATATGATGATCCATATTACACAAATAGTAAAGTAAATTATGCAATGCTGATTTCATTGATCTAAATAATTTGATAGGAAAACTGCATCATACAAAATCGTGAAGGCCTCAAACGGTGACGCGTGGGTTCAAGGTTCCGATGGCAAATTATATTCGCCAAGTCAAATTGGAGCTTTTGTTCTTGTCAAGATGAAGGAAACAGCGGAGGCGTATCTCGGGGCTCCAGTAAAGAACGCAGTCGTAACAGTCCCTGCCTACTTTAATGACTCTCAACGGCAGGTACATATTCGAGAAAACGATTTGCCTACTCCAACCATCGTTGCTAAGTCATTCTGTTTGTAGGCTACGAAAGATGCGGGACAAATATCTGGATTGAATGTGCTCAGAGTAATCAACGAGCCCACAGCGGCTGCTTTGGCGTACGGGATGGACAAGGCCGAAGATAAAGTGTAAGTATGACTACTGATAAAATTTATTTCGCCACTATTTACGCTAGCTGTTTTGAATTTTAGCATTGCCGTTTACGATCTTGGCGGCGGAACTTTTGATATTTCGATCTTGGAAATTCAAAAGGGAGTCTTCGAAGTAAAATCCACGAACGGCGACACTTTCCTCGGCGGCGAAGATTTCGACAACACTTTGGTGACGTACTTGGCTCAGGAGTTCCAGAAGGACGTACGTGCCAATTTCACCCCTATTTTTCTTAAATGGCAAAGATACCGTTTATTTATTTACACGTTTGTATAAATATTAGCAAGGAGTTGATCTTCGCAAAGATCCAATGGCAATGCAAAGACTGAAGGAGGCAGCAGAAAAGGCAAAGATCGAGCTGTCTTCGGCTGTTCAAACTGATATTAACTTACCTTACCTAACAATGGACGCTGGTGGACCCAAACACATGAACTTGAAGGTAGGTAATTTTAATGTGACAAGGTCTTAAGTCTTGCAGTTGCTTGTAACCTTCCCGACTTGGTTCCACAGTTGACAAGATCCAAGTTTGAAAGTTTGGTGGGTGACTTGATCAAGAGGACAATCGGTCCTTGTCAGAAAGCTCTACAAGACGCCGAAGTAAAGAAGCAAGATATCGGAGACGTTCTTTTAGTTGGTGGAATGACGAGAATGCCTAAGGTACAATCCACTGTTCAAGAAGTGTTTGGAAGGGCTCCATCGAAGGCTGTAAACCCTGACGAAGCGGTTGCTGTTGGAGCTGCGATCCAGGGCGGAGTTTTGTCTGGAAATGTGACAGACGTCCTTCTTTTGGATGTCACTCCACTGTCTCTGGGAATTGAAACCCTCGGAGGCGTGTTTACCAAGCTGATAAATCGTAACACTACGATTCCCACAAAGAAAAGCCAGGTAACTATAAAGTGAAAAATATATCCAGCACTCCTTTTGACAAATTCTGCTGTCAATGTAGGTTTTCTCGACTGCTGCTGACGGCCAGACGCAGGTCGAGATCAAAGTACACCAAGGCGAGCGAGAGATGGCATCAGATAACAAACTTCTGGGACAGTTCACGCTTGTCGGCATTCCACCAGCACCTCGTGGTGTGCCACAAGTAGAAGTGACGTTTGACATTGATGCTAATGGTATCGTTCATGTCAGCGCGAGAGACAAGGGAACTGGCAAGGAACAACAGAGTACGTCCCTTATTCCAGTTTTTATACAAGCAAAATGCAAAAGATAGTATAATTAATAATTCCCACTCGTCTTTAGTCGTGATCCAATCTTCTGGCGGTTTGAGCAAGGACGAAATTGAAAACATGGTGAAAAACGCGGCTCAGTACGCTGAACAAGATAAGCAACGGAAAGAGAGTGTTGAAGCAGCAAATCAGGCTGAAGGAATTATTCACGACGTGGAAACCAAAGTTGATGAGTACCACAGTCAGTTGCCATCTGAAGAAGTGACAAAAATCCGTGAATTAATTACCAAAACCCGGGAAGTACTGGCGAAGAAAGATCAGGCGACATCAGAAGAAATTAGGAACGCCACAAACGCTTTACAACAATCTTCCCTGAAATTATTCGAATTAGCATATAAAAAGGTAAGCCTTAAAGATGCCTTCTCTTTCTCTTAGCATTTTAAACAAAATTGATGATAATGAAATCCTTTAATGCGGTTAAGATGGCGGCGGATCGGGAATCAACATCGGGAGGCGGCAGCAGCAGTACGGAAGATCCTTCAAGCACTTCCAGCTCTAGCGACGATCAAGAACAGAAGAAACAAAACAACTGAAGTGTATAGTTAGTTTTCTACAAAATTCAAGTGTTAGAACTTTGAGTCATTTAAACTCCAATGCGTTTCCAAGATTATAAGCGAATCATAGCTTGTTTGACCTCTGCTGGAATAAATGACTGAAGTTCGATATTTTAGAGCCTGTTTTTGTTTTTGTTCCTTCGTTTACACTGAGAGTCTATACATTATATGCTTTCGAATGGTAGTTACAAAAAAAATTTCTTTAAACTATAAACACTATGAAGTCAATAAAGGGCAAATTGCTACTTTTTGTATGCAACTAACTGTACTCGTGTGGATTTAATTTCTTCACGGAAGTTCCAATTTGGAGTTTCTGAATTCATTTCTATTCACAATGTTGATGCATTAATATTTGGAATAGGAATCTCGTCAAGACGACATCCTACTATGAATCTTTTCTATATGAATTTTTCGTGCTTCAAGAGTCACATTAAAATCACTCAAGAAGGTGATATACGATCAAGGGCAGATCTTTTATTTGATTAGACGATAATGAATAAAGACGATTTAAAGGGTGCAACTAATTTTATTGCACGTGTGACACGGTGTCAACTGTCAATGGATTTGCCATGCCTTTTGACGTTGCTAACTCAATTTTCATCCAAGTTCAACCAAGTGAAAGGGTTCTCACCTCAGCGGCATGAAAAACTCCCATTGCAACGAATCGAGTTGAATTGAACTCGAAAATGCTACACAGAAACCATACCACTCTCCCCTTTAATCGAAGTTAAATCAACTGAAATTCTTTCTTGCTCTCGCCTGTCTGATGGTAGCAGCATCATCTTTCGAATTGGTTTATAAAGGGTTAGGAAAAAATTTCATTGGTTTCATACTCCGGAACGAATTGATCAAAGACGTGGAAAAATCACCACAGAACAGTTCAACATTATGGGCGCGCTCAGCCATTTATATCTGGCGTAATCTGACATCTGAATCCCATCGTCAATTCAATAACTTCCTGATTCTAGGTCAAATTGTTAGTAATCGTACCTATGAACCTACTATATAACTGATGGAAATCAAGTCAGTAAGAGATGAAAGTCGCTGCAGGTTTCGGAGACCGACTATTTCCATCCCATTTTTCGTGTTTCAACGTGGCATCGGCTTCGGCGAATCGGAAAACGAAAAATTCATCCCTCGTGCCCTACGAATAAATTGTCAATTGTAGCCGTGAGTGTCAAGTCCCACCACAATACACCTCAAATATTGGCCGAGGGAACTGCCGCTTTTCATTTTTTACCATTCCGCTTTTTGGTTTGACTATAAATTTGCTCCGCTGTCAAGGGTTCCATTGTCTCGCAAGTGCACAGCTGTGAAATGTGGGTTTGGCATCTCCTCTCGATTGTGGGCTTCGGATTTTATCTCAACGTTTCTGGAACTGTAGTGCTGTCGGCACACATGGGCTAAGTTTCCAAGTTCTGTAATTGGTTGTAGATTTCATGGACGCTCCAAAAGCAAGGCATCAGAATTCTTGACCAATTTCGGCAAATTTTGATAAACACGCTGCAAATATAGGACGAGTTGAGAAACCACAAGGTGAAGCTTTTACGTATAACTTCAGATAGCGAGAGGATTGTACTCTTCCTTGGCAAACATCGCTGATTGCAACCATTACCGCAATCGTGTCATAAAGTGTCGTTTGCAGCAAACGATGTGTGATTTGAAAGGCCCTTGTCACGTCAAACTTCGAGTCACGAATGTTGGCGCAAAAGAAATGGTAACATGACGAAAACATGAATGAATGACATGAGACATGAAAAATATGAAAGGGTTCGCCCGACTTTTATTATTGAAAGCAAATTCGTTTCAGCATTGTGGGGAAAACAACAGAAATAGTCAAAAGTCAACCCGTACCGCAACCAATGGCGAGGGATCATGAATACAAAGTGCCAGAAGTCTTCCGCTTCCATGCGGATCGTATATCATTACTTTGTTAATAACCCTTTGCAGACACAATGTTCACCAACCAAACCCCGACTTTGAGCCCTGTGCCGTGATTTTGTTGAGTAGCCAAGTGGTTATACTTTTCTTGCGTCCGAACAAACGCAAAAGCTGGTTACAAATAGCGCCGCATTGTCTGATCCGAGACGGGTACCGTCAACAATCAAGATGATGACCAAGAAAAGGTGACGGCTGGTTTGCGATAGCCTCAAAGACTGAGGCTTGCTAAGTCAAGTCAAAGAGTATAATCATTAAAGTCGTGAAGTGGCGCGCGACCGAAATGGACATCTGATCTCTCTTAACACTCAATTACACTTGAAAGACTTTGTTGGGAATTTCTTTCCTCTCGAGGCGAGGGTCATTGTTCCTCTCATCACCCAAAGGCCTTTTATTTCACTCGAATTGTCATCACCGCGCACTCACAATTCGCCCGAGCCCGTTTGTGGAGCGCACCGAAGCCGCAAATCCAAACCGCTGCTGAAGCTGATTTGTGTAAATGAAATGAAAAAGTGAAACCTCTTTTATTACAAATAATAAGCGAAACAAAAAGAATCGCGACCACGTCCATTTACACATTTATTGTGTCTCTCCGTGCGCAATGCGGGGAGAGGGACTCTTTTATTCCCAACGCGACATCATCACTTCTGCGCAGCTTGTAAAACACTTTGAAGACGGCTCCTTGTTTCCTTATTTATGACTTTGCACAACCTCTGACAATAAAGCTCCCGTTGGAACCATGAATGGCTGCGACCCTTTTGCATTTCCACTGCTGGTTTGATTTTTGACAAACTGCGAACGATCTCTCAACACTCTGCGGCCTGAATCCACGCATTTGATGAACAACGACGCGTACGGGCAACAAGCATTAAAGAAACCATCAATTTTTCATGTCGCACTTTTATCCAGCGTGTAGTACAAAATTTCAAATTTCCAATGCGAGCTCAAGTATGAACTCCATCAGACCAGGTTTGTTTATAATGGTGACCTGTTTCATTTGCGTTTCACATTTCCTGCACGTTTGCACCTGGGCTTATGAAGATCATTTTGTATCTGAAAGACAAAAGCGAAGGTAAAGTCATGGGTCTGATTGGGGTTTAAATAGAAATAAAATGAGGCGGTATTCATTTACAATTATGGCCGGAATCCAAAATGCGATCTATCTGCGATTGGGAGCACATGCGCTAAACAAAATGCAACATGGCTACACGGTTCTTGGTCGAATGAATCGTACTTGACTTTGATAAAAGAGTATTGAGCGAGAAATTATAAAAACTCGGCTTTATGTTTTCAAGATCCTAAAGACTCGCTGAAATTGTACGTATAAAAGAAAGTCATTCATTATACAAAGCAAGGGCCGAGAGCCCTTCAGAATGCACGGGAGTCGGAATGGATAGCTCGGCTATTTCTATTCAGCGCGTACGAATTCAAGAACCTTTTGGTTACCATTAATAAACCACTAAATGGAAGTTGGTTGAGACCTATTGAAAGATGTCGAGAAGGGGACTCGGATCTAATTCTAAAGACAATTTTTGCTTTAATGAAAATAGGGACGGTCCTTACAAGTATACTTGTACTCGAGTGATTTACTGAAAGCGTAATTGGAAAGAAGAAAAGGTGACAGATCAAAGGAAGGTCTGTCTGTCGCTTCAACAACACAGCCACTGCCTTAAATATGCTTCCACGCTCTCGAGTTGAATCTCCTTCTCGTGCTGACAAGTGTTAACTTTTTAAAACATCTCGAACCGAACGCTTCTGCAAACTGCAAATTCAGACGTGAAATTCCAGTTCAGGTGGCATGGCATCGTTAATTAATTGATTTCTCAAGCCAACTTCCTTTCTTTCAAGGCACTCGCACAATGCATTCGGCTCTCGAGTTGCCGTTTCATTGAATCACGCTCTCCAACTGAGTTCTTACGTCAACATTAACTTTTATTCTTGTTTTCACATTTCTAAGTTGCGATATCCTCTCTCATGCCTCTGAAAGGCAAAAGTTTAATTTTCTCAGCTGGAGTCACCTTGCTTTTAGCCCAACGAGCCTTAAATTGTTCCGTTGCTCACAAAGTCCTTTCAATTTTAAGAATCAATCACGGGTTTGATGTGTAGAACACGAACTTAACTTTCGAATTGTTCGGATCGGAGCTATACGCCTATACCTCATCTGTCAACCAGATTGTGCACGAAGTCAGATGGTTGCTGTGCGGCATTCACTTCCGTCCTCAATATTTTGATTACCCAGCCAATTTGGGCTTTTACGAAAACATCCCGTTTCGCAGCAAAATGATTTCGATATTTTGTTATGTACATGACTGCGGATCGCCAAACATATCAATCATACTGCCTGCGTCTGAGTCGCAAATTTGAGATGTGCGACGTGGCAGAAGTCGGGCCTATTCTGTTCTTTTCCTGGACTGTCTCCTCTCAATTCAATTTGCTGTCGCTTGTTTCTGATTTGGTTGACTATCAATATTATTGATAAAAAATAAACTGATTTTAAGGGCAAAATGTGTTTTAAGACTGCCTCAGTCAGACGAGTCAGTTATACGACTGAGCGGTATTCAGTACGATGATGGATGTATAAAAAATCGAGTCGGTTTGTCATTCGTGGAACACTTCGAGCAAGGAAATATACTACATAATATAGAGTGACAATCTCCGATGATCTTGAAACAAAAACGGTTGTTTTTCCCGTATCGATGTTTAACCTTTAAGGCACGACTTAATAGCGGTAGGAACAATACATCTCAATCTCAGCATTTATGTAGGCTTTTATTGAGATTTTGCTTTCGTTGAGTTCCAATAAATAGATTCCTTCGTAAATGCCTTATGCACTTCTGCGAATAATTTATTTTACAACAGTAACAACGCACAGTCAAATCTTTTGGTGTAACCAGGGATCTTTATAGACGCGTACTCAAGACAAACATCGGTACGGGTATATACAACCGTTTTCGTATCGGAAATCTGCGAGTGTGTGGGCCTATGTGATTTTATGTCGATGATAGTAGAGCTTATAATAATTGCTAGAAAAATAAGCATGTAATATTCGAAACCCAGGTCTCTTGTTTTACGAACCCATTCACAGATTCCAGATTTCCAAAAAATTGGTTTCGAGTTTCGAGATACATGAATGATGATGACTTCTGCGAGTAGAGAATTTGCTGGACTTTAACTGTAGCCTCATGCCTTGCTTTTGCGCTTCGGCTGTCATAGTACCGAATTGCATTTTCTGTGAATGGAGACTCACCATCGCTTTACTGTACTCTTCGGCACAAGGCAGCACGTCAAAGTTATCGTGTTACACGGGACTATGCCATGTTTGGTTTGTTGAGAACGAGTGCCCTTACGTTAGCCTCCAAGGGCCTCCTCTCGTGCCCCTTGTCAGTAATCATATACAAAGGCATGACTAACCACAATCCGAGGTTCAGTTACAACTTGACCGTTCTAATCCTCTTATCGGATTACATCAATAAAACTCAACAATCACTCGAGGCTCAAACGTTTGTCTGTGCGGTGCGTCTTGCAGCAGAGATCAGATTTCACTAAATTGCTACATTGTTGCAAGAGATTAAATCTCACTAATTGCAACTATAAATACTTTCTGAGAAAATGACCCTGCTAGGAAAATTGTTCCGTCCCTGGGATCAAGCAAGCGAAGATCAAGTCATCAGTTGCGAAGATACAAGAAAAAAGGCAAATGCCTTATCTATCGATTTGGCGAAAGGCAGTGAGGTTTGCAACAGTAAGACGGGAAAATCGTGTGGTAGTTCAAATAGTTCAAAGTACAAAAAAGTTTCGAGTGAGACGGAGAAAGTTCATCGAGCTTCACACAAAAATGGACAAATCAGACAAAATCTACATTTGAAGCAAACTGTCAAACGTGAGACATCATCGTCTAATGGAAGCGAAGATACGGTTTCCGGTAAATAAGGGCGTTCGCCATTCTCATTTCTAACATTTTATCTATCACATTTAAGAATGCCGTCACCAGCTTCTGCACACAAATAGTCGTTGAACTGGCATCGGGCAACAAATTAGCGGAACATTTTTAGAAAATGCCTTGTAATTTCAGAACAATCTCGGCTGAGTGTCCAAGACATGTTTTCCAGCTTACCCGCTTGTTGCGAGCCAGCCTCGCCAGCCGATTTTGATCTGTATTGCAACGGGAACGCATTTCTCTACCCGAACTCGAATATGCTCAACGAATTGGCGAGACTGTCGCGTCATGATCTCACCGCGATGGGACTTTTGCCACCGGAACCGGCGTCCTCATTGAAAGTGCGACGACAGCGACCGAAGAGATTTCAGTGCCCCCACTGTCAGGTTGCATTCTCAAATAACGGACAGCTTCGTGGTCACATTCGCATTCACACAGGTAATTCAAATATTTTTCTACATCCACCAGCGTCCCATAAAATGAGCCAACGCATCAGCGTGTGTATATGCTCTGAGGAATTTGATTGCGAATAATTTCAAATGTTAATTTCTTTTGCAAGGTGAAAGACCGTTTGTGTGCGAGGAAGAAGGCTGTGGCAAAAGCTTCACTCGAAATGAGGAATTAACGAGACACCGCCGCATTCACTCCGGTAAGTTTATCCGAAGCCTTTTCCGATCCAAATCAATTATGAACGGAGTTCGTGACAAAAAGTGTGATTAATTTCCATCAATTAAAGGCTTGCGTCCATTTCCTTGTTCATACTGCGGTAAAAAGTTTGGACGGAAGGATCATTTGAAGAAGCACACCAGAACGCATCAGAGAGGGGTTTATAATCCAAGAAGTGCCTTCGTGATTGGCTACGGTAACCCTTTCCAGCCGTTCCATCAAAACCTTCTATCATCAACTCCATTCGCAACACCCAACGATCTCATCGGCCTGCAGTCACAATACTCCGCCTTCTCGCAACAGACGCAACCACTCTCAACAACCACAACCGCATCATCCGCTGCAGCATCCGCATCTGGTTGCTCGAATCCTGTTCCACTGCCGACTGCGACGAGCAACAACTGCGCGTACCCTCAACATAACCCATTTTTGTACCACAACACCATGAATTTATTATGATCCTATAGAATACATTTATTCATTAAATCAATTAACATCACACTTCAGAGCAAGACTGAAGGCGACATGCAAAATAAAAACTTTGTAAAGTTCGCCATTCAATGGATGAATTAATGCAACGGAGATTCTTACTTTTCTTTGCACCCAGAAAAAATACAAGAAGCAAGAAGAGATGGGTTCATGTTACAGACTAATTGCAATTAACATCCAAATTTGGGATCAGCCAATTTTTGTAACTTCATGCCTTAAAATTCGTCAATTCCTTCAAAGGTTGCCGTGTACAGTAATGACCGTGAAGGAATGACTGTTGACATGGCTGAGTGGGCATAACTGGACGTCAAAAATGGATTTATGAAGCACCGTGTCCGAGTGGTAATTTGCTATGAAATGAAATCTTTAAAACGCGACAATGGTTTTGATTTAATGACAATAAGTGACTTACACTAGACGACTGCGAGTCTTTTGTTCGTACACAAAATTTTGAGTCCGTTGACTTTTATTCAACTCCAAACCTTCAAACGAGCCGACTAAATGCAAGTTCCTCACCTTTTATTCAATTACGAGCACCCAAGGTGGACTCGACCCAAAGGCCCGGTAGCAAGAAAAATGAGAAGATGACAATAGACAATTGCTCGTACTCATAATGATAGAGTCAGAGTCGCTTTGCCGTCGCTGACCGTGCACGCTCGCGGGCCTTTGCATCGTGTTTCTTTTCGAACACGGCCTATTTGTGGGAGTAGCCTTTGACTTATTTACTGTATCAAATGTGCCAAAATGAACGGGGATCATAATCACTACAGAGCTCAGAAAGCCGAGTCTTTTCACTCCGAACTTACTCAGGCTCGAGTTTCAGCTCTCTTCAAAGAACTGAATTCAGACTCATTTGTCAAGTCAATTTTCTTCGCATTCCGTTCAGTTCGTCTTGCCAACAAAAGACGGGTCAGAATGTCCGGATTTGAAATCTCGTATCATGAGGGAGGATAGGCGAAGGTGCCTGGAAGTCTAGAATTCTGAGTCTCAAATTCCCAATCCCAAGGCAACCGTGCAGTCCTCTTATCAGATAATAGTGACTGTATTTGCCCGAATTGGAAATTGGATGCAATTTATTCAATCGAAGTAGGATGAACAAAGTTATTCTTCTGTGTGAGATATGAGTGCAGATTGCAAATGAGAATGTGGCATTTGTTATAAAATTATGATCCGAATGACAGCCTCCGATTATCTGTTACTGAGAATGCTGCTGCGTGTGTGCTTGACTTGCAGTGCGTTCACAAGAATAGGAAGCGGGACGGTGTGCACTTCTGGACCTGAATGGACGGAGAATGATAATGGTTTGCTTGATTCGGTGAAATGTGAAATAAGGCACACTGAAGAGTGGAGTTCGCGCAGGGGAAAATCCTCGCCATAATGCGACTTCTTCGTATTGTTGTGACCTTTCGAAGGGATCTGTTCTCATCATCATAATAACTTATTATAATAAATTTGATTTCTTTTTGTGTGAAAAATTTTGGGTGGTCCAATAAGTAAAGAATTTCCTGAATACTTGAGCTCGTATCTCATCGTATCGCATGACTCCCGAATGAGCACCACACACATGCTTAACGTCTGCTGGCCCGGCAGTGTGTCATCTCGAGTGATGACTCAAGAGTAGCAGAAAAGACTCATTGTTGTGTTTACGGCCGCATCATCGACCCATCACTATAAATCATTATTTATTGTGGACTCCACTTCACTCGTCCATTGTCCTCAAAAGTTCCTTGCACAATACGGGCCAAAAATAAATGATCGAGTCCAACCTCAAACTAATTTATGCTGCGTGTCTACCATTATTGGACAGCATACAATTGGATCCGATTTCCATACGCATACGTGAAAGTATCATTTGCAGCATCATCCGCATCACAATTGTGAGAAACGGTTCCATTGTTGTCGCATCTGAGTGTGCGCATCAGAGTCATCATCCCAATTGTGCATTGAGGCCCGGAGATCTCTAATATGAATTAGTTTCATCCTGTCAACTGTTCGCGTTGGTTTCACAGTCAGAAGTTGTAATTTCCAGTTGCTCACGTTAGAATCAAGCTATTTTTACTCAAAACATCAGAAATGATGGGCTTCAGAAATGGTGCTTTGCCAGTCAAAAGTGTGGTCCCAGTAAAATGCGGGGCACCGAACGGAGCCAATAAATGAGTAGAGCAGAATGGTTAAGAAATGCGCGTTGACCATGAGCAAAGCTTATCAAATTGGCACAAAGTCATCGGAAGCTTTCTCGGTAGCTGGTGTATTGTGTAGGCTCTACTCCATATCACCGTATTTGTTGGCAAAATGTGCAGTAGAATAGTACTGGTGTCCCAATTAATTAAATGGGAATGGGAACTGCGGCTTTTGAAGTACGCTATCAATGATAATGGTGCGAAAACTAAGCGACGCGATACTTTTATGCCGAAGAAAAATTTGACAGAGGGGAAAAAGGTAGATTGTCGTGCTTAGTTTACAATTTAGAATCTTGATTACTTGATTCGACAGCCCAGACTTGATTACTTGAAGCTATAGCTTACACAGGAAAGATCGTTCGTATTTAGGACACGACACGAGTTCGCAACTAATTCATTGTTTTAACAAAAACAAAAAAACACAAGTCTCAATCCAATAGAATCGAATCTGATCAAGCTGTAAGTGACATCAAAGGCTTGGCTAAGTTAATTGTTGCTCGAACTTGCAGTGACACCAATCCCATCGGAATTGCTGTTCTACTAAAGTTTACGAGCTGATAACGCTGATTCTCGGACGAAAACCGGCGGCCTCTTCCACCGTCTCGTGTTGCGCTCATGCGACAAAGGAAAGGAACGCCGCACAGCGCTCCTTTGTATTCGTGTTGGTAGCTTGGTGCGTGTTTCAAAAGTACGAAATCAGTTAGAAACCAGTGGCGACGACTTATTTCGTTATATACGTAAGAAAACTTGTGCAATAGCAAAGTGACTGTAATGTAACAACTGTTCAACAAATTTAATTTATTTTCCATCATGTCAAATTAAAGTGAAACCAACATTTAGTACAATAATAAGTGATTAAGTAATTAAGTGGAGCGTGGGAAGAATTTTTTTAAAGCTTTTAATCGTTCCTGTTTCAACTCAGTGAAATAATTCGTCACGAACTGTAAATACTGGCCACCAGAAACGCGAAACTGGCGAAACCACCGAACTCGTCATTATAGTTGACATTGAAAAGCTGACGAGGAGGACAATCGAAAGGTGGGTACTGATTTATTGTGCTAGTATTGCACAATTTTTGGCACCATTGCATATTAATAGTTTTATTTAACAGGCTTCCATAATGCAACCTGGTCAACCTCCGCGGCCCGAAAGACCAATTAGACCTCTTCTACTTATCACTGGATTTCCTCGGTTGCAGCAGAGACCCACGACAGCCGCATCTGCATCCGTACCCACGTTGAATGGCGCTGCTGGTTCTTCAACGTTCAGTATGCCGACATCGAGTCTTAATTTCAGACATGGACAATTGCTTCAACGAGGTGGAAGTCCGGGACAACTGGCACAACAATCTGTCAGACAGCAGGCAGCTTCATTGCAGAGTCAAGGACAGGTTCCATTTTTCCAAGGGGCCCGACTTGCTTCACCACTTGCTCTCAATCTCAACTTGCAAACTCGACAAACGGTGCCCACATCTTTAGCCAGACCAGTTTCAGCTTCATTTACACGAGCGCCGTCTACCTCTATTGCATCAACGAGTCGACCATTGATTGCAGCCAATTTACTACGAGGGGCGCAAACATCAAGAGTGACCACTCCGGCAGTGGCTTCCACCTCAACAGGAACAGGTATGTCAATTTATAACAAAAACAACAAAATATACAAAATAGTTGGTAAACGTCCACTGCCAAACTCATAAACTAGAGCAACTATGGATATCGAAGTAGAAGCGGAAATCTGTTAGTCTATTTAACCTTTTAAATGCTAAATATGATATAACAATTTCAATACTGATTAAAATTTGTATTGAGCCCAAATATTTTTAATAACAGTACAATTAAAGTAATTACCTACGCTAAACCTAAGTAAGCCTAGTGTGATCCACAGTACGGACGCACTTGTATTAGCTTCTAATTATGTATTAGCATGACATTGCTTAAATATAGCTTGCATTCACTCAAGTTTTTATGTCTATAGGGTTGCCTAGCAACCAGGATACATCACAAACTTTATCTACATGGGATATAGTCCGTAGTATCCCTGCGCAACGGCCCCGCAATTCCTCTATGCGACATCTGCATGCTAACCGCAATACGAAGTTTCTCTAACACTATAAAAACCCTATTGAATTTTGAATGAGCAGCTAGTCGCTCACAAGACCAAACCCCAAACCAAGCTCAGGCTCATTCGAGCTAGACTAGTTCTAAAAAAACATATTTTTGCCGTTCTATAAGGAGTCTCAAATTGAGCTAGAAATTCCAAACTCCTTTGTCTCGTTTTACCCCCTTTATTGTCTCGGATAACCCCGGTTCACGTTATCAGCGCGGGTGTGCTGGTTGTTTTCTAAATTCCTCACTTCCTGGTAAACTCTTCTACATGATGTATTATTTCTGATTAGGCACAACTGCACCGCAGGCACCAGACTTGCAACCGTCAAGTTACTCGGTAGTTCCAGCTTCAGTAACTGGCCCAGTCACAACTGTTAGCGCAACTGCTCCAGCCCCTCGCCGATTTCCGATGAAACAACCCAACATCCTCAAATCAATTCAAGAAAGAAAGGCGGCTGCCAAACGAAAACTGGATGAACTTGTTGCGGGCAACAATCACGATCACCCGAGTTGGGAGCGAAAGCCTGACGACCTGCCCCTGTGCCCCATATGCATTGAAGTATTCAAGGAAGCCCACGTGACAAAATGTGGCCACACATACTGCTACGAGTGTATTTGTCAGTCAATCGACATGAAGCCCAATTGCCCGAATTGCAACTCGTTGGTGAGGAAGGAGGACCTCGTGCCAAACTTTGTTATAGCTGAAGTAATATCAACGCAGAAGGCAAAACACGCAAAAATGGAAGTCGAGGAAGGTGAAAGAGACGAGAAGCAACCTGGTCAGTTGCTGAAAGGTGGGTCTTTGACGATTTTAAATTAATGACTTTGTTATGTGGTTTTAAGTGACCTTTTTTTATTTTTGCTTACAATGTGTAGACATCGACGTGTGCAAGTTCATTTCAACCAGATCAAACGGCCTCAATTTAAGCGACGTGAACTTGATGTTGATGTTACTTCAACGAAGAAGAGAAATTTTGACGGCGGAATCAAAAGAACATCAAAGGCAGCTCCTCTTGGAATTTTTGTCCCAGCTGTACAAGATCAAGCAAGCCGAAAAATCAAATCTTGAACGACAAGTTAGTCTCCTTGAGAGAGATATGAAGATCATTAAAGAGTCTGCGTCCACCAGTGAAGCCTCAAAGGAGTCGAGCACCGTCCCTGAGTCTGCAAAAGTTGGGCCAAGCACAAGTCTGCGTGGATTTAACACGAACGTACCACACAATGACATTTTGTCGAGTTCTTTGGCTTCTAAGAAGAGAAGAATTTACAAGCATTTTGATGAGCTTGTTCAGTTGTACTTGGGTCACCGAAGTTCCATTTTGTACGATGAAACTCCTCCGGATGATGACGACAACTCTTCCATGGTTACAGAAGACGAGTACCGTCTTGATTTGAATAACCCCAGTTTGGCGCTGGATGAGTTCGCCACTACGCTGTCCAAAATCTCACGCTACCATTCAGTCAAACCACTGGCGACATTCTCGTACAGCGCTGACCTCCTCAAGAATTCCAACATTGTTTCAAGCATTGAGTTTGACAAAGATAACGAGTTCTTTGCAATTGCGGGAGTGACAAAGAAGATTAAGCTGTTTGAGTACGCTACAGTGCTTGGATCCAGCGTAGACATTCACTGTCCCAGCTCTGAGCTATCGTGTGGTGCCAAGATTAGCTGCATTAGTTGGAGCAGTTACTTCAAGAACAAGCTGGCCAGTTCTGACTACGACGGATCTGTCATTCTATGGGACACAGCTGTTGGTACAAAAATAAGGTAACATATACTAACCCAACAATTCGCACAACTAGTAATAAGATTATGCTAGATGCATTACGTAGTTTAGAAAATTCTTATGGTTCTAAATGTTGCAATACTCTGATTTCTAGCACATTGAACGAACATGAGAGAAGAGTTTGGAGCGTGGACTGGAGCCAAGGCGATCCTCGTCTCTTTGCATCTGGATCTGACGACACAAAAGTAAAACTGTGGAATCTGGAGCAAGAAAGATCAGTAATGACTGTGGAATCCAATGCAAATGTCTGTTGTGTGAAGTTTTGCCCTGAAAATGCATTCCACATTGCGTTTGGGTCAGCAGATCATTGCATCCATTACTACGACTTTCGAAATGCGAAACAACCCATGGGAATCCTTGAAGGCCATAAGAAGGCCGTCAGCTACGTCAAATTTGCTTCCTCCATGGAATTGATCTCTGCGTCAACTGACAGCAACTTGAAACTTTGGGACCTGGCAACATTCGAGGAAGTCCATTCCTTCAGAGGTCACGTCAATGATAAAAATTTTGTTGGGCTCGCAACCGATGGAGACTATATCGCTTGTGGCTCGGAGAACAATTCAGTGTACGTGTACTACAAGAAGCTTCCGAAGCCATTGTTTCAGTACAGATTTGAGAATTACCGAAGTATGCTGTACCCTCCAATGCCCGATGATTCGTCCGAGTTTGTGTCAGCAGTTGCCTGGAAGAAGGGATCTCCAGTTCTGGTCGCAGCCAACAGCCAGGGATCAATCAAGGTCCTAGAAATGCAAGCGTGACTCCACACTTCATCCCCACGCGCCATGCACACGACTAACCAAATAACACTTACTCGTTAATCTTTCGTTACGTCTGTTAATTGTTTTCTTTACTCTCTACGTTTATAACGTTAATACCTATCCTTCAACTCCAAAGTTTGAAAATCCTATTTTTTAATTAACATGTTCCAATTATTATAACCCACTTTCCAATATTTACACAACTGACGTCTACCTTTTGTAATTGTCAAATTACTAGTTTCTCTCTATCAAAACCCTTTATTTACTAATAAATAAATGTAATAACTCGACTTTGAGGCTGGCACAGCGGTATGCGAGTCAATTGAGTTTATGATGGAGAGTTTCCTTCACTTGACTTGTGACAATACATTGAAATGTAATTTTACTATGTAATTATATTGAATTACAGTAGCTTAGAACTGAGTTTAGAGTTACTACAAATATTTGAAATTTTCAAAATGATTTTTATGAAAACTTTAGCGGAGGGAAGAAAACCACTGAAGAACTCGCACTCTTCCAATCTGTGCTACTATTCATAATATTTTTGAGTAGGAAATTTGTATATAATTGCACTTAAGGATATTGTATGTCAGAACGGTCGCCATTTTATTGAAGATTAAAATTGCGGTTCTTTGTGAACTAGAGTACACAACTGGCCGCCAAAACTACGAGCCAAACCATTCTTTGATCTAGACATAAGCAAAACGACGAAGTCTAATGTGGAAAATTCTTGTACCTTCAAATCTTGAGAGATTATGATATTTATCTTTGCTGTCGCGGAGATACTGGAAGCCCGACTGAATTAGTAGATGTAGTTAGGATTTGCTTTTCTCGAATCTGACAGTAAAGTGTGAGCCGTCTGAGCTTGGATTGGAATATGAAATTATGTCTTACTATCTCTTTTTATGGCTCAATTTTTGTTGTCATTTGACCAAAAATAGAAATTGTCCTGTATTACAGGTTCGTCAACAGATTTTGAATTTAGAAGTTTATTGTGGTTTTACTTATTGCATAGTTCCAAATAAACTGAAATCATACAAGTAATTAGACGCTAAAGACATAAATGGCCATATTTTTAATTCCTACACAGCACAGGGTTTAAAACAGGTGTAAGTAGTCAATATTTGTTCTGTATTGCTATCCGATAAATCAAATGGTAAATTGGCCGAAAGTCTGATCTTCGAGGTAAAGCTGCGGCTATCGATTTAATTTTTCTGGGAGCGTAGTGTATCTACTATTTAAATGAATTGTGTATCGTACAAGTACACGACGTATGCTGGGTCATTATTCTTCTCGCGTCCATGGGCAATTGCTTGTCCCAGATTATTGACGTGAGCAGCCAGTGTCTTGATTCGGGGAGTGTGTTTCTCAGAAACTTGTTGAGCCAGAAAGAGAGCAAGCTGAAAAGTAAAATTAAAATGAATGAGTGAAGAAGCGTATATTAAATAGCTGTGAAATTCAGAATCAGCAATTCCTTATCAACTACTTCAGTCCAACGTGCCATTTGGCATAAATGCATTTCAATTAATACTTCTTACTTCTCCGTCAGCTTGATAGATGTCCGATATGCCTTGACTGGCGCTGTTAATTACTTGAAGCGTATTCTTAGCAATGTCCTTCTCAATTGCCAACGCCAAGCTCAAAGACTCCATCTCCGAAACTTTGTATTCAATTTGCTCAGACATCTATTCAAAAAATTGCTTATCAGTTAAAAAGTGGTCTATCCAAAAGTAAATGAAGAGGCACTGCAGTCTCCTCACCGGAATTTTGAAGTCATTGTCCAGGACACCACCTCTCATGTTCATGTGTTTCATGATTGTGACCGCGTCGTTGTATGCATCGTCAGACATCTTTGAGTAAAAAGTGTGGAATCCTTTTCTGTCCATTGTCCATTCGTTGAAGCGAGTGGCCTGATTAAATCATACGATGTCTCATAACAAACAGGAGAGGAAAGAATGCTTTTGTATGATATGTCAAGTTACGATCAGAAGATATTGCATGGATGCTTGCAAATGACGAGCAACCAAACTTTGGATTTCTGTCTCCAGTGAGTGCTGATATCTGGTGGCAAACCCTCCGTAGTTGGAATTGCAAACGTCCATTTTTCTTAGAGCTGCTTAAACATTCGAGAATTTTGTGTGAATCATCAGTCATTCATTCTAATCACCACAATACTGTACAGAGATGCAATATTTCACTTACTTTCAACTGGAATCTTCCTTTTTTGCAAGCACACGTTTGTCACTTCCTCGTGGCATTGGTCCAACCCCAACACACAAGACCCCATCATGAAGAGACCGCAAATTGCAAAGAACAGCGTCTTCATTGTGAACAGCAAACTGGTTAGCCTGTGCAGTTAACAAACAATGATTAAGTAACTGAGTCTCCAGATTTAAAATTTAGTCAAGAATTGGTAAATAGTAGTCAATAGACACAAGACGACACTGCAATAAATGACGTAATATGCAGAAGTTCCTCGGTCTGATTTCTAAGTTGCATCGAATAAAAAATACGAAGCGAGACTACTTCGAGTAAGGACCCCAACAGGGTCTCTGGCCTCCCGACTGCAAGTCCAGGCTAATTCAAGTCCCAGGAAGTGTTACAATGCTCCTTACCTGATTAATCTGGTTTATTAAGCTAAAAGTCTCCGTACTCCTCTGAGGCACTTTGGATTAGAGCACGTTAAGGTGCAGGTTCAATCGCTGAATCCTAAATGTGTTTAGCTTACCTACGTGGTTGTGAGTCGAGCTGCTTTCTCGTTCTTGAGACGGGCTCACTGGCTTCCTATGCGAGTAAGGAGAAACAAACGAGATAAGAATGACTGGCTGGAGCAAAACTTTGGTGGACCAGCTACGTGACTGCAAGTTCACCCTCTAGTACAAGTTCAGCGTGGTCTCTCACTTAAAGATGCGAGCATTTAAGCCAAGCTGCCTTCAGTACAACCCAGCTCTAACTTTTTAACTGTCTCAAACGTTTAATTCATGTACCACGGTTCCAGAGTGCACAATGATGAACACTAACATACGAAGGCAGTAAAGAGAGAAAACGACGACAAATACACACTGGTGCTAATGCTACGAGCCATGAGATGCTGCAAACCATGAGTCTGGCGTATGGAAAGGGTAGAAGTTTGTCGCTTTGCTGAAATCGCAAAAATGCAGCCACACTGGCCAAATGAAGCCATTTCACATATCACACAAATATTTTTTTTTATAAATTCTATAGTCAGCTTCAATGAACAGCAATCCGACGACTCTTGCCCTGCTTGAGATTCGAGATTTCCAATGAATAAACAACCAAGAAGGCAAGAAAGCATGTGCCTATTTATCGTAAAAATACAAGAGATAAGACGAAGACCAGTTTCCAAATTCGGCTGTTTTCAGTTTAACCTATGACCTGGTCAGTCGTGATGACCAACAACAGATTCTTTACGACTCTTTAATAAATTAACGGTTTCTTACCCAAGGAGGCCTTGTTTTTTAACACTTAGAAGTGATTCGTTTCGGTCTTGCAATGCGAAACGAAGAACATCGCATCAATTCCCATGTAAACCACTTCAGTTTGGTTAACTTTCATGGCAGTAAACTTTTCCAATTTACTCGGATGCAAAGAACAAAAATATCATGAGGCATATGCAATTTGCGGACATTTTGTCCTGTTCTCGTGATAATGGCCATGCCTAATTGATTAGTGAAACCCTTTGCACGGTGCAGAGCATCATAGAAATCACCAAATCGCTACATTGCATTTGTCGTCTTTGAGTCCTTTCCGCTTGGTCATAAGGCGATGATTCACCGTCTTTCTTGTTCGGGTTGCTTCGCGGAAAGAAACAATGGCATGGAAATTTACGACTTTGTACCTTGCTTGGGTTCTAGAAAGAAAACTGCCGACGAAGCAAATTGCAAGCTTTTGATTCACTCGTCACGAGAAACTATGTGTCTTCTAGAAGTCATTTCATTGCTCCATGCGTAGAAGACATCAGAAAATGATCGTACACAGTTTCATGGTTGCAATGCGCACTGCCGTCGTTCGTTCCTCGAAAACAGGATACATAAATTCTAAACTAATGTTTATAGATATGGATGATTTGTGCGCAGCAACACCAATGAGCAATGAGTCAATCCCTTATCGTAGATTAATGTCAATATTCATCTTCTTGCTGTAGTCTCCTGTTAACATGACGCAATTCTTACTGGATTCAAAGATTCAATAGTCGCCTTTTCTTCGGTGCTTATGGACTGACTTGGGATCTTCTAAAGTGGTGGCCGGGATTTATTAGGCGTTATTTGATAAGCAAATTATGCTTCATTGCGAGCTGCGACGTAAAACCTGAATCATGGCATTGCCAACGAGCCATAATTGATTAGCTTTATCAGCCCCAAGTGCGTGTCCCATTCGATACCTATTAAATTAATTTCAGTATAGACTGTCATTGCATGGGGTCAAGCTATAGTCTTTGGGGGTTAAATTAACTTGGATTCCACAATTCCACCCTTCAGCTAGCTCTCGTACGCTAGCATCAACCCTCTACAAAATTTTTATATCTAGCTTTGTGTAAGGCAGGCTATCTTTTACATTGGCTCTAGTTTTCTCGTGACAAGTCGCTTGGCTTGCACAGGCACCATGCACATTGCACATAAGGTGGAACAAGAAGTCTTCAATATTCACTTCCTTCGCCTGTATGAGGTTGTATTCATTTTGCATTTGCTTAACCTGCTACGTTGTTCGAGTCGACGCGTTGCTCTCGATTACATGTGAGGCTTGCGTACCAGTCGTCTCAATTTTGTGCCAGTGTCCAGTGTCAAGGCTAGTTGTGTTTGGACAGTACTTAATTGAAGACTAACTTCTTGCAAAGTTGCAGAATGCAGATTATAAATGCAATCGTGAGCTTGAAATTGGTGCTTTTGGCAGTCAGTCTACTTCCATGCGCCTACTGCGGAGAAGACGACGATGGCAACTTTTGTAAGTGATTCTATTCTTATTAATTCTCACATTCTCATATTAATTAATAGACTGAGCTGCACAGTTTTTGAGGAGCCTTCTGGAATATGAACTTAGGCACGGCTAATCCTCCGGAAACTCCGCTTTCGTTAAGCTGGATTGACATGGAGACAGCATGCGCTGACGCGATTCAAGCCCAGATTAAGGAAGGTACGCTTAGCATCATGCGTTTGATTCGGCCTCCATAAAAGCGTCATTTCTTTTTAACTAGAGCTAACGGCCTCAATGACATATTTGGTCATGGTGAGATTTGTAGATTTCCAAATAAGTTAACTAAGTGAAATGATTTCGTGCCACCAATACTATTTTTCACAGAGTTCCTACTTTTCTGGGGATAAGACTTACCGTCCTGGCGTCTCAGCCTTCTTCCTTCTGAATTCCATCGAAGAGCGAGCTCATGCCAAGATTCTGATTGACTATCATCAAATGAGAGGAGGTGAAATCTACAAATCAGCTATTCCTACTTTGGTGAGTTTATTTCAAAAAAGTTTACGGCAAGGGGTACGGAGAAACTAAATGAATTAATTTTATTTTCAAAGGTTCCAAAAGCGACTGCTTGGGACTCGGTCGAAGACGCACTCAGAATGGCACTTGAAATGGAAGAAAGGTACGAACAGATTCGTTTCAGCTGAAAAGTCATCTTAACCTATCATTTTTTTATTGCTTCAGCGTTACCGCAAACATAACGAAGATCATTGCCACCTGTGAAGCTGTTGAGAAGAAAAGTGGCGACGTTGTGAACGATTACCATGTGAGTTTATGTTACGTCAAATTGAGCGTAATTCGTATGGAAAAATTTCATAATTCGTTTTGTGGCATTAAACAGGCCGCGGACTACTTGACTGGAGTTATGCTGAGCGAGCAGTACAAGAGTATGCGCGAAATCAGCGGACATCTTGCCAAGCTATCAAAAATGATGCGAGAGTTTGGACACCTTGGGGAACTTGTCTTTGACAAAGCTTTGTAAAAGTGGAGGTTTATTTTATGTAAATAAGTTCCAAACTTAAGAATGTGTGCATTCAATTAGGATTACAATTTAGACTTTGATTCATTTGAGACATGATTAAAAGGGTTGACTGCAGGGTAAAGCTCTAATTGTTGCTTGAACTTCGTCACGTCTTCGATGAGTGTAGCACCCTGAAATCAGACATTAGGCGAGGTTAGATTTAGTGTTTCATTATCATTCTACACAATTGGCTCACCAGGTCCAACTGGCTGGGATCCACGTCACGCTCTTCACGTTCGCCTCCAACACCGTCTTGAACCAATGATGCTACATGTGCACTTATTCTCCTCCGTTGAGGAGCATCTGACTGGACAAATTCCTACAATAAATATGACACATGCTTTCAAGTTACGCTCAACACTTATTGACCCCAAGACTACTTTGAAATGGCCCTTGAACCTTGAAAAAGTTCACCAAATCCTGCTTGGAAATCTCAGCCAGTGCCTTCAATTCAATTTCCTGTCTCTCAAAGTTGTATTGTTGGATGAAGATTTCATTCCATAAGATCATGGCACGATCTTTCAGGGTTTTTGGCTTTTCTGCTTTGCGAGTAGCCAAACCCTCACGAAGAGTTAAAAATTCTTCATCCGACATATTTTGAAGGATCGTCTGAATTAAACGATTGGTTATGATTAATAGATATACTCTCAACAGCGAAAGAAGACGGACACGTACTTCGAAATTCTGGAGGAAATTTTCAATGCGCGTGTCTACATAAGCTGGATCTCGATCGCTTTGAACCAAAATGAGCACACCCTGTGACCCATTTGAACGCCGGATCGAAGTCATCACCACATAACCCAATTGCTCTTGTGTTCGTAATTGATTGTAACAGGGTTCATTGGCAATGTGATCGAGTAGCTCGGATAGAATATTGATGCGTGTGTTCAAGATACCAGTTTGGAATACAACAGCAGTGCAGGATGAATGATGTGAATGATGCTCTGTTTTGTACTTGTAACTAGAAGCTGTTTAAGAATTTGGTATTAAATCTCACGAAAGAAGTCAAGTAGCCATGCCCATTTCGATTTACCGTCAGGAAGTTTAATTTCCCGCAAACGCACGGCTTGAGAGGGTAAAAGTGATCGGGTCCCACGTTTGGTGAACTTGTCTTCAACCTCCGACACTAAAGCATCAGCTTCCTGTAATGAGAAAAGTTTTGAGCAGGGCTTAACATGGCTTGGGCAGAAGGTTTTACCTTTCGCGTGAAATTGCCATGAAGTATCCATTCTAGTCTCAAATTCTGGACAAAGTCTGCTGCGAATCGGTTCAATGCTTCAAGCGTAACTCCTAAATGTAACAAACGTTTGACAATACTGTTGGAACCGCAGTAAGTTAATAACAGCAGCAGGAATTAAGAACACAGCACTACCTTCAATATTTTGCAGAAGTTCTTCATGGGACCATCGCTTCTCGCTCAAACAGTACTTCAAATTAAACAACGCGTGGTTGTACGGCTGCTCATCTTGCCAATTTTTTAAACTCCTAACATACAGGTCTTTCAACACCAGAAATCGGTCCGGATCGCATGAGAAGTTTACGATTCGATTGACCACTTTATTAAACAGAACAGGGAGTTTGTGATCATAGCCATGAACCACAACCTACAAAATTATGAGTCAGTGTATTTAAGTCCATGGACGGCATAATTATATGATTTAAGCTACTGACCTCAAGTCCATACAGTGAGTCGGTGACAGAGTAGTCCAGACCAGCCATTGCGGCAGAATACGTTTCTTCGGTTAAAGAGTCCTTGACCGCAGATCTCAACAAATGAAGCAAGTTTGTATTCGACGGGCTCACCAAGGGCAAGGAACTGTGAGAGGAAATTTTTTATTATCCGCGCCCGTAGCATATTTACAAAACAAATACTTCAATCTCTCCGAAGCTATACCTGTAGAGTTCAACTTTGGCAGTTCCTTTTGGCAATAGAAATTCATTATCTTGAAGAAACCAAACACGAGACAAAGCAGTTTCTTTCAAAATTGTGGGGCATATTCCAATCTAGACGTGGACATAAAAATGGGGGGAAAATTCATAAACTTGATGATAAAAAAATACGCATGATATTCCTTACATTTGTATCACGCTCCTTCAAATCAAGAGCAGTTGGGATGTAGTCATTGGGCAGTGGTAACTTCAGGTCTGGATGGAGCTCGCAAGTCGACAATTTCTTAATTTTCATCAAATGAAATCAGACATTGCCGTTGAAAAATTGTTATCGCAATACACAATTGTCAATATGACAACCAACCTTAAGGAATTTAGGACTTAGATCTTCCTTGCTGTACTTTACGCCATAATATTCTTCCTTTAATAAAGCCTTTGATTCGTACTCCTTTGAAGCACTGAAGATACTGGTGATTTGAAAAAGACATGCGTTGGAACAGTTTTTGGTAATTGGCCTCATCAATCAACTTACATGCTTTTTTCTGGGACCATTTCGCGAAGAACGTCAGAAATTAATTCAGGCTTGTACTCGTCCAATATGTAACCGACACTTAAAACATCTTGGATCGGATAATTCTGTAGTGGAAAGTCAGATCAGGATATTAGGGAAAGTACGAGCATATTTTTTCGAGCGGAGAGCACTCTACCTGCATAAAATTTGTGAGTTGAGCAACATATTGCTGTGGGCGTTCCTTGTCTTTGCACTTGAAGAGTACCACATTAATGTCTCTCAATTCTTCCCAAATCCACTTTTGTGGACCCTCCTTGTTTAGCATCGCCAAGTACTAAAAATTATTAGATTACGTGGACATTTATTTACAATAAGCTGAAGCACCTATCCATATTGAACAATTTGGCTTACAGACCTGAAACACGTGTTCGATTATGTCTTCAGTGTGCTCCATTCCCTCTGGACTGAGGTCCACAATAATCTTGAAGAAAGAAAAGCCTCGTGCGGGATTCTCAGCGCCAGCAGACAAACTGTTCACCCAGTTTTTAGATTTCAGCAAGGACAACAGGCTTCCTGGTCCTTCGTGGCCAATGAGATGGCTGACGTATCTTTCAGCCTGAACAAATTGTGAACTAGTAATATAAGCCAGAGACAAACCTGATTTTATTTAGAGTAAAACGTACCGAGGTCTTGTAAAAGGCCGTCATGTCAGGAATTGGAAACATGATGGACAAACTGCGAAGATCCTTTATCGGAATGAAATCTATCCTCTTTCCAAGCTGCTCGGGCGTGAAGGGATTTTCTGGCCATCGGTCCACTTCAACGTTTTTGTTGACAACTCTGGAGAACAAAGGTGTAACCATTCCTTGTAAATCATCCAAGCTTTCACTTCCGAGAACAGCCAAAGTCATTGCATTAGCTGAGTAATGCCTGTTGTAGTAAGACAGCAGAGCCTCGCGAACGTTCACATTATTCTTTCGTGGGAGGTTCCATAAAGTGTCTCTATTTCCTACAAATCGATTAATAGCAGTTCGATGTGTAATTAATGGCTAGTGTTGGATCCACATCCATATTAGAAACTGCATACCAGTTGCGAACAGGGAGTATGGGTGGTTGGGATTAGAAACAGTCGATTCGAGCTGGTGCTTTCGCCACATATCAGAAGAAATGTTTTTATCGTGTTCAGAATTGACTGCATTCACTTCTCTTTCCGTGGCCGACTCGGTGAATTTAGGACAGATGAAGAAGTTGGCAAAGCTACAAACAATCAAAATATCATGCGATGATTCATGTCAAGCATAAAAGTATAGCACACATCAGATAAGGCAACTACCGGTCCAACGCTGGTTGCAAGGCTTTCGGTGAAACATCAAAATAGTAGTTCGTGTGATCAGCCGCAGTGTAAGCGTTGGATGACCCGCCATGCTCACACAAAAACTTGTTGTAATCATTTTCCTCTGGGTACGCTGTACGAAATTAGAAGGCATATATTTCATAGTCAATTCAGTTACTTTAGTCAGTTCCTGGTGTTCTTGCAAATGGAAATTAGCAATTAATAGTTAATTTTAACTTTTGTCTGTTCTCTTACCATCAGTTCCCAAGAACAGCATGTGCTCACAAAAGTGTGCAAGTCCTTGAATATGCTTCGGATCATGCAAACTTCCTGTAAATTTGGATCGGCCAAAATCAGTTATTGTGGATGCAAGTTTCGATTTCCTACTTTTCCATCCAATAATATGATTACCTGCGGTAACAGACAAAGAGGCCGCTGAAATATCCGTTTCTGCGTCATTGACCAAAAGCACTTTCATTCCATTGTTCAGACTCAAAGCCCGATACTCTCGTTTGTCCAATGACGATTTAATTACTGACGGGAGCATCTGCACCTCAGACCTGGTTGATTGTGCAGCTGAGGTAGTAAATCTAAATTCGTCAATCACAAGAGGATTAAGTAAACTTTAATCAGTCAATTATAGGTTGAATCGTCACAGCTTGATTTGGCAAAGAAATAGTTACCTTGAAGGCAGACTGAAAAGACACTTTCTCGAGTTGAAACTACGGTTACTGAGTAAAATTCTGCCTATGTAAGCCATTCAGCATTTGGTGCCAACTGAAAGGAGAACACTACTGTAAAAGCCAATCTATGAGTTGGTATAAACCCATTGGTCACACAATTTTGTGCTGTTACTTACCAGTTCGTTTTCCTTAGCTACGGAGTCTCACGAATAGGCAGCCACAAATTACAGACGGTATATTATATAATACGATGTTTCTTGCTAAAAGTGTTAACGGAAATGATGCAAGCACTTGAATTTGTTTAAGATTGTCACCAATAGCTCAAGGCTCACGTCTTGCTGAGTTAACTTTATTTTAACTTTCTACAAATTAAACTGCACAAGGAACTTTAACTACAGTAGCGAATTACCTATGCTAATTGGGATTGAAATCATTTTGCATAGTCGTATGTGAAGTGAAGTAGTTGCGGTGAAGTTGATGAAATCTGAGTACAATCTCATCCAGCAATCCCGCTTGCAAGGAATGGTCTCTTTCAAATTCGAGGCAATAAAAAGCATGTGAAAACTCGTGCAAATGATGTTCATGTGCGTTAGATTGATCGGACAGATATTTAAACAATATTTCAATTTATTTACTAGTAAAATACTGGCAGACATGAAATGCCCATATTAAGCATGTACTTATAATCTAAGGTAGTGCAGCCCCGGTCGCTCTTGTCAGTTCTCTATCTGGCTTGAAAGTTAAGCTAGGGCCGACTTGGCAGTCCTTGCGATGGGTAACCATTTGAAAGATGCAAAAAGTCTCTGTGTAGTGCTACTGCACGGGCACTACAAAATCATGAGATTGCAGAGTAGGTTTTTCCCTGCGTGCGCTAGCTCACTCTGTATCCTCGTGATTGGAGTAATTATGCTAATCAAGGCACAAAGGTTTTTCCTTCTCTCTGTGTAATGCATTCCTTATCTTCGTGATTAGAATGGCTCATGCTACAGTTAGAATTAGGCAAATCAATCAAAGTGCGATTGGATGGTCCTGGGTCCTACCTGTCCCTTCTTTCCTTTAGCGGACTGTGCCACTATTACACAAGTGTCATTGTCACTCAGAATTCCTGTGACTTCTGCCTTTGGCTCCATTCCTCTAAGGCTTGGGTCAATCTTTCATTCTTTCCTTTTCCCTATCCTTTCGCATGCAAAAAGGAAAAATTGTTTGTCTCAGTATACAAGACATAACCTTGGATACGAGGACCCGTCTGTAAGGCTGTGGTCAATGGCGAAAGACGGACGTTAAAACAAAAAAACATTTATTTATAATCTAGGTACCCCTATCTACAACTCTTCAAAAATAATATTTAGCATTATTCACTATGATCGAGATACATTGAGTCAACTGGAAAATTCTTGCCTGATGCTCCAAAATAATACGTAATATCGCAGTAACTGCTAAAATGCGGCATTCAGGTATTAATTAGAGAATGTAAGGGCGAGTCTATCAATAGGCAATCGCTCGTAACTAATATTTTACACCAACGTCACAGTTTGAGATTTTAAGTACAATTTACATTACACGCAATTTCGACTGCAATGCGAGCGCACAACTTGCGAATCAGGAACCTTCAAAACTTAGGAAAAAACCAGTACCAGAGAAGTCAAGTCCAATAGGATTAGCATATCACAATTGTGAATTCAAATGCAACATAACTAGCTTCAATATAAAAAAACTGACTCATGTCAGATCCCAAAAAGAGTAGAATTGTGGAATGCAAGGACTTCGTAAATGAGTTCATGCACTGAAATCAAAATCTGGTGACTCCAGAGGAGCCAATTCTGGCAACTCCCTCGGAGGCAGGTGCTCCAGAGCTGCAGAGAGAATCGAAGTAGTAGACGAAGTTGATTTTATGGCACCACTCTTTTCGTACATCTCCAATTTGGCTCTCAACAAATTGTTCTCCGCTTTCGCGTCTTGAAGCTCCTTCAGCAGCTGTTAAAATAGAAAGAGAGAAGTAAACTCTGTTCATGTTCTTTTTGCATACAAAAGCGACAAAAGTTACGCCTTCCGTGAAGTCAACAAAGATCAGTTTCCATACCTTGTCAACATGAGAGCGTAGATTAGTATTGACAATCTGCAGCTCTTCAATTACTTCTGAATCGTTTTTAGGACGACGTGCAAATCCAATAGCTTTACCAGCCTGCATCTCATTACCTTGCTGATCCATTCCTGATTGCTGAAGGTTTGGACCATTTCGAGTCCACAAAATTTGTAGAAGTGAGTCGGCTTCATCGAAGTTTTTACGTATTTCTTGGAGCGGAATTGGAGTTGGGGATTGGAATGTGTTGTTGCTAAATCTCCTGCTTCTCTCTGCCTGTACGGGCTCGACTCTGGGATTGTTGGGATGTGACTCTGCCATTTTTATGGAACTAACGCTACCAGCCAGTGATGTCTTTTGCTTTTCTGAAATTTCCCTAAAAAAATTTGATTGTCAGTTGATGGAGTGCACTTTATGTGCCTGCCTTAGGATATGGTACATACCGCAGGACTTGTGCCAACTCTGCCTGTCTGCGGTGGTACTTTCCCTGCTCCTGCAGTGAGGATGCTACAACAGAATCTTGTGACACCTTTTGCTGAACCTCCAGCAGCAAGTTGGCTGCTTTTAAATGGGACTCAGCAGCCTGACCGTAGAACCCCTTTCGCTGTAAACGTACGGCTTCTCGTCCAGCTTCGTGTGCCTATTGTCAGAAAAATGGAGCAAATTAACGGGTTCACCAAGGAACGCTGCGCCTACAACTTGGTAGCTTACCTTGTAGAGTGCAGAATTTTCCATGGATCTTCACTGGTTTGCTGTCCTGTTGAAGCACTTGCCTCAGTGAGGCATAAGCGGAATGACGAAATTCACTCTCTCCATTTAGAATTTAAGCAATTCAATTCAGAAATACGAGCACCTGTAATCAGAATACGGTTGGGTTTCTGTAATGGCTTGCTAGACTTACACACCATGTCTAATTTTGATTTCAATGACACTTACCTATCAACTAAAACTAAATATTTTCGTTAAACTGGCAAATTAGTCACAAATCTATGAATCATTGTACTACTTATTAAGCTTAGTCTGAAATCAAGTTGCCCTGCTGATCGATAGCAGTAAGTTTACAAGTTTCAATGCATTCAAAAATACGCACCATTCAGTGTATACATTGCACTTGCCTTGATGAACAAAGATAACACGCGAGAGTCATTGAGTTGATGTGGTGAGCTCCGTGGTTTCCTATCACGTTGTTAAATATGAACTACGGATATTTTAGACTATGGAATTCTAATTGAGAAACAAGATGTGCGATTAAGTTCTGGATGAGGATCTCGAAATGGGAATCTCAATTCAATGGGATAGAAGGCTAGTTCAAGGTCATCTAATCTTTTGTTAATAAATTAATGTGGTCGAATGTGGGTTGAGAAATGTGTGTGAGTTGAGGAATTTGGAAATTGGAAATGGATGCCGTTTTCTGACAGGCTTTAGTTCATCATTTAGAAAATATACCCGCTGGAAGATCAATTTTAGCCCAGAGCCACTGGACAGCGATAACGCTGTCCAGCATTTTCAAAGCGACACGTGTCTCGTTGCTGCTTCTGGCTTCTCACCGTTGCACATTCTTGTTCTGAATTTTTAGCTTGTTCGTGCCGTAAAGGCAGGACTGGACAAAATTAGGGACACGCGTATTTGCGCTACGTTGTCTAGCAGAAACGTCCAAATTGCCAAGACAAAAGAATGGGACCAGCTATGCGACTGTCGTTGGAGTGTCAGCTAAGTAGAAGCAGAGTGGTCAACTGCTTAAAAAGGAGATGCGGGACACGCACGCATGGCAATGGCTTTGTCCGCTTCATTTTACACGACGCAACTACGCATACCCATGAAATAAAACCTCCGCAAAATTAAGTAATTGAAAGCGAAAGCGCCGAGTTTGAGTTACTTCTTTGGAGGATGTGTGACAGACAGCAAAGAGACAATTGAATGGAAGAGTGATTTCATCTCGTAAATTACAGACATCATTCTGATTTCTGAACCTCGATCCTACTTCACATTACATTACAACTGAAAGCTGAAGTGGTCCTGAAAATGTCTGGTGACTGGTAAACAACAGTTTCAGATTTCACCTGCCCGCAAAGGTCCTTGGGTACGTTTTCCATGACGCAGTGGTTACTCAGTGTCTGGATGGGTAATTTCAGATCCCGAATTAAACCAGGACGTCGCTCGTCGAAAGTGAACATATCTCGTTTTGCGTTGCTAAGGTGATTCGGCTCACAAGCAATTTACTCCCACAAATTACCAGCAGGAAGCATCATTGAGGTCTTGAACATCCGCCCCTATCACCACGGCATAGAGACTGCTGAACCACTGATCTCGGTGACAAGAACGTATATAATCCTTTCTCTGGTCATACCTTGCCAAAGGCACAAGCAAGTATTATGTCCATTTGCATCTCGTTATGAATCTCAGAAGTCGGAAGGCAGGATAAACTCTTTGAAAACTGGTGAATTTTTGGCCAAACAGATGGGAAAATGAAACGTGGGATGAAAAGATGCAAGGATGCAAACAAGCACACCTACAATATTACACCATCTTCTTCTAACGGCATGGCATTGAAACCTGTGTTGGCGCTGATGGCTAATTACTCTCGTGTGCCGCCGCAGGCTCGACCAAGACAATTCCAACACCGGCCGTGTGTCACTTTCGGATGTATTGGGCTTAATTTTCAAAACAAGCGTAATTTGATGATGTAGTGGAAAAGCACGCGTGAGAACTCGACTCTTTGCGAACACAACAACGACGTCAGTTTTTTGATGACGTGTATTGCACGCTTCTGCCTTCTTAGTTTAGAAGACAGAAACGCAAAGCAATGATAAACAGGATAAAGCTTCAGGTGAGAGCCTCAAATTGAAATTTATAGTCATGTTTCGGTGTTTTCAGAGTTTTAAAGCCCGTCCCACGCTGTTTTTCCACATAGCACCGAACAGGAGCCGGGAAGGAGCATTGCACGAAGCCAGAAAGCTCACGGTAGACACTTTGTATGATCCGTGACATTTAGCGGAATACTTTCATAACATTTTGCCCAATTGCAAATGTCGCGTCGACGACACTTTGTCACGTAATTTAATCAGCGACAAAAACCTTAAATAAATAACTGCATCTTAGGACAAGGCTGGATGAATGGGTAGAATGAATGGTTCGAGAAGCCAAAAGTCTCAGCCGATAAGTATTCTCAACTCGCCCCATCGTAAAATTACACGGAATATCTCAGGGCATGGAACTCTGAGAATCCGACTGAAACTGGAGTTTGCTGGAGAGGGCAAGAAGTCGTGCTGACCGCGTGGACAGCATTCTTTGTAAAACGATTCAGGTTCTTGCTCGATAAAGAATGTTCTCATCGCCTACTTAACTAAACAAAAATATCAATGAAATGGGAATGGGAATGGTCAGAAAGTATTCCTGACCATTCCCACTCAGTTTGCGAATCAAATGACTACTACTTGAAAGTTTTTCATGTTTTCCTTTTTGTGGTCGTGCTTGCGTTCGCTGCTTCCTGGCAACCTGCACTCGTAGATCATCTCCGAAGGATGTACTTGTTTCGTCAAGTGTGGAGCAAGAAGCCTTATTTTGTCATCGCATGTGAAATCAGGCCCAATGTGCTGGATTTTGTAAGCCCACGCTCGTGGTCAACGTTTGATCGAGAGTGTTCACCTAGACTTCGCTGACGCAGATCCCTAGTCCCTTTTTTGTCTGACAAAACGCGAAAGAGTGATTAAAGAATTGTCATTCCAACGCTTTGAAGATTTTATTTTCCATCGGAACGAAGTAGCGAGTGTTTACAAATTCCAACCCAACGAAAGCACAGGTTTCTATTTCTGTGGTGCATAACCAGCCTGCCTACGTACTTAGGCCTCCTACGCACAAGGCGGCCAAATAGTAGCTTTTTGATTCCGTGTAAAATTCAAGCGGCTGACAAAGGGGCCCGTTTTCTCAATTCTCACACAAGTTCACAAATTCTGGTTCGAAGGTTTGTTTCCGAATTTATGAGGGCAAGTTGGCAAAGAAGTCAAAAGTAATTAGGATGGATTGGTCATTATGAAGCACATCTACAGGCTCGGGTTAAAACCTCCTCAAACTGAAGATGAAAAAATGAATTGAAGCCTTTATCGTCGTTTGGTCAGGGATTTCTCCTACTCCATGCTTAGCAAGTTTGAATGAAATGAAAGAATGACTGACATTTGAACTTGTGCGACTCCTCCACTTTTCAGTTATTGCTGATACGTTCATCGCATTTTTGTGCTGAACGATTGATTGATATTCATTAATCTTTGTATGCCAACTCTAATTTATGTGACAGAAAGCGCAGTTTTCGTTGGATGGTTTCATCGCGAAATAAATTTTTATGACCTTTAACACTCGTATAATTACCATTGTGTGTATTACAAGCCATTAAATGTATTTTTATACGTGACTCATCTCCGCGTTGCGAACGGTATAATATTTTAATTAGGGTCTCTCCAAACACGGTCAAAAGAAGGTGGGAAGAGCGTTGTGTGATGGCGTACTGTTGCACTTTGGTTTCCATCTTCTTAATTTGAGACGAAATTGGAATTGTCGAGAGAAGAAATGAATGAGTGCATGTGTGCTTGCGAGAACGGGTAAAAAATTCAATGAATGCTGTGGAAGAACGACTTCTCAGGCGAGCACTAAACGAGTTGAACATACGGAGCATCAGCATCAACTCGTTCCGACGGACGAGCCGTGTGCTTAATGTATTCAGAATGGATGCATGCAATACGCGAAAATGGAATCAAATTATTACGTACAGACTTTGCACCGCGTAGAAAAAGGAAAAATCACATTTGGAGTATGATTCTTTCGCTTCCTTCCCAACAATGACAGTCGGGCCAAATTCAAGACAAAACGGACCAGCGTTTCAGCATCTCGTCTCTCGTCGAGGACCACGAGTTATTTCCCCGACTGTATAATTTCATTCATATTTCCTTTTGTGAGCCGAGCGTTGTCCAACAATGCATTCAAAAACAAAAATATTTCTTTGAATTCATTTATCAGTGCAGAAGAGGAAGAGCGAGGAGAGCATGGATCAGCGCAGAGCTTCCTTAAACAGCGCTGTGATAAGTTCTACAAAGTCCACCCAATGAGTCCTTTTTTGGTTAGGGCTACTTTGACATCCTACGCATAATTTTTTCATCTTTCGCAACTCGCAGGTGGGCGTCTTTTATTCTTAATATTCACAATAAAATAATGCCCAAAAATATTGCACCGTGCTCTCGAATGCCAAAAATCATAATAATTCTGAAGAAATTAATGCCTCGTAACAACACAAAAATAAATAATCGTAATTGAAATAAACCCACAAAATGAGCCTGAAATCGCCAAATAATTGAATACTGAACGCAACGCACGAACTCCATCCAGCGAAAGAAGAGCCTCGACTGCGGGGCAGTGTCTGTCTCAGACGCTGCTTGCAGTGCGACGAATTCGCTGAGACGCCAGTGTGTGCACCATAAATCCATATTAGAGTGTCTTCACTTTGTTAGCACAAAATTTCCAACCTACCTTCAGAATGGCCGTGCTTCCTCTGGTGCATGCAACCTACGCACTGTGAACTCGCATCTCATGTGCATAATTGCACTGCCATGCTGCTAGCACGCTGCCGTTGACTGATTACGTTATTCTTTCCAAACTGGTCTCGCTGGACGCAAAGTGTCAGCAGTGCCTTATTAACACGGATCTCAATTGGATCGTGGGCAGGTGTCACACTCGTGTTACTTGCTGTGGTAATTAATTAGCTGCGGAAATCATGAATTTACGCCAAATTACACCGCGCTACGTGACTGATCTCACGGGACGGACAGTGGCGATGCTGCCTGCTGCTATTCGCGTACCGGTAGATATGGATACTGGCTGTACGTGGGACAAATTAAGGGAACCATTGATTCCTGTACTAAGAATTAAATTACTACCATCGTAATTATCCGGTGTATCTAATGATGTAGGGGCTTCTTGAAGAAGTGACTATTAGAAGTCTTTAACAATCTTATTTACTCACTTTATCGTCTGCGCGATTTAACTGGAGTCAACTTCACGTGATTGATTTCACTGAAGTCATTCAATCACTTGCATCTTAAACTAACAAATACATGTTGATTACATCGAGAAAATTACAGAGATGTGCTAATTTGACTACTGATCCATTGAACTGGCAGACAGCTTCTCAAAAGTGTCTGGCTGAACTGTTGACAGCGCTGTGTTTCACTCCGGTCTGGCTCAATTCATACATCTCTGAAGGGGAAAGCAACAACAAGCTTTTAAAACCATTGAATGTAAGGGGGACGGAAAGAAAGGACAACACGAGAAGAATTAAGGCACACATTTTCTGTGTAAAACGTGAGACTTTCCAGTTTATTCTGTGAAGGCTGGCATCTTTCTCCTCCACCGCCGCCCGCAGGAAGAAAGCTCGTCTTGTTCTGTACGTTCCCCGTGTGTGCGGACACGGAATATGAAGTTTCCTTTGCAGGATCCACGTACACAAGCTCGTACACACACTACGTATGACATCGTTGCCACGCGTTACGCAAAAACCCACGCGTTTTCCCATCAACATTAAGCCATTCTCTCATATATAAAAGTCCTCGTGTCTATGTGGAGTACCAGTTTGCCGATGAATCTCGTCACTTCTTCAGTTCTGCCGGTACGTTCCATCCCAAACAAATGTGCTCGAACTAGCGCACAATGCAGACTACGAAACATTACAGGAGCACCTTCTTAGCTCTAGAAGTAACTTTAGCCACGGTGAAGTGCACTCACAAAGGAATTCAGAAATTGAACATTACAGTCATCAGCCAAATTCCATAAACAAAATATTTTGGAAACTTATTTTTAGAAGTGGAGCGAATTTGTTCTCACCTGCGTACCTAGGACTAGGGGCTATTAAATCGTCGATGGAAAAGCTGGGCTCAGGACGGGGAATCTGAGTCGAAACGGCGTGGGACACGATTTCAGAATTGAGTGTTGTCTCATTCAGAGAACTCCAAAGTGAGCAACGGTGGTATTGAACTTCACCTTGTCTCTTCGCTGCAACATATGACTCGCGACGGACCGACTTTCCCTTTACCTGTGCATTACCATTCACTCTTCGTTCGCTGTGTTGTGCTGATGATCTGTGCTGTTGTCTGAGTTGACTAACAATATTATCTCATACATTCTCAACCTGCACGTCTCACTCAGCAACTCAACGGAGTGTAAGACGGTGCGGTGACAAACGCTGTCCAGAAAGGACGCGACTTTCTGCCGGTGAAGTGAATCTAAGAACACTGTACCAGATGAGGCGGTTCGACGGTTAGCTTCGGGAAACCTGAGACACTCCGGAGAAACTCCACCTTCATCGCGTGGTGGTGACGCGAAAGAATTTGCAAAAGTGCGAATTTTGTACTTTCTCGCGGAAATGTTGAACTGAGATAACACAAGTGTAGGAGTAGACGACGGAAGTTAGCACCAAGAAGAGGCGGGTTATTCTATTCCAAAGGTGTGCAAATGTGACCGACAACTTGATTCATAGCCCATCCAGACAGGTCCAGGCTTAATTTGGAAAATGGTGAAATATATGCAAGACTTCGTTCTGGATACTTTAATTATTCTTTAAGCATCTACAAATTTTGGTGGACATAAATGTTTCAGAGTGCAATATTCTGCGTCAATTCATCCAGTGAAGTGCAAACTGATATTCTTAGTTTTTTGTTCTTGGCGGAAAAAATTCCGAAAGGTATCGGCCATCATTAAGATTTTAACGAACAGCAGAGCAGCGTAATTTGGAAGTGTACAGACAAGTTTTCAATTAATCATCTAAACAAAACTGTAGTTAGAGCTGAAACCAAGAAATGGTGAAATGTTCCTTCCTCATGTGAAAAAATGTAAGTCATTCATTCTGTTTGTGTTTAGTTTGCAACAAAACTCTGTGGCGGAACGAGCTGCTAATTAGCAGGAATCCGCGTCGTAATTTGAAGAGTTGGAAATCCTCGCAATTCCTAACCTCAGATTAATTTTGTGACGAATTAGCTAGCAAACTTCATGTGATCGTGGAAACAAACTGTGGAATTTTATCCTTTGTCAATACGTGTTTTAAAATAAACTGATTCGGTTCAGGTGTGTGTTTACCAGGCCTAAATGAGTCGCTAATGTATCCGTTCGGATGCGCTCCTGCTCCATTGTTTAGTGTTGTATGGAGATCTTCCTGTGCCTTCAGTGCGCAGAAAGAAACGAGCTCGAGCGTGGTGGATTTGATTTAGGAAAATAATGAAACTTTGGTTTTTTCTACTGTTGATCAAAATCCCCGAGAGGCCCTTTCATTGTTCAGTTTTTATAAACAGTTTACACTGTAAACAATAAAGCGAGCTTTACTTTACGCGGACTCGAATCATGTTGACATTTCCAACCTGTGCGCTAATGTCATTGCATTCTATTTTTACGATTCGTAATCTAATCCAGCGTGATCTTAAATGAAGCCAATTAGAACCAGGAGCAAGTTTGTATTACACTTCATTCAGCAGAACCAATTCGAAGTCATGAATGCCATTCTTGTGCATCTTCTTTGATTTGGAATTTACTGAACGCATTCCTCCTCTTTTGTTTCATTTCAGCATCGCCTACAAAATACAAAGCGCACAGATTTCCATATGACATTTGTGCACTCATTTCCACTTAAGCTATTGTTGTCGCGTCTTGTTTACTCATTCACTGTGAATCTATTTCCAGACTCATCAAATCGTTCACGGATGGCAAGATGTCTGTCACCAAATACACCAGCAGCTTATAACACAAGGTAAATTCCACTTCATCCAAGTAAAGACAATACTTTTGCGACTTTTTCACCGACGTTCCTTCGAGGCAACTTATGTGATGTGGCCTCCTTGCTGGTTTGTGCTACAGTTTGGCAAACGAACCACACTGTCAATTTTCATCTGCGAACTAATAAGTTGTTGAGTCAAAGACCGTTCACCTGGCTTAATTTCTACTAGTGCGACTGCAGCCGAAATCCGTTTGAGTCAAAAAGTTCTTTCAAGAATCAGGTGGCATCTGACCGTGGCAGAAAGTAAATGTTCCCGGGAGAGTCGGTCTCATGTTGAGTGTTTGGCTATGCAAATTCGCACGATGACATTGGTTCGCAACTCGTAATAATCATATGTAGAATTCGTTTGTGGGATCCACGTGCATTTCGTCGATTTCGTAGGAGCAGCGCATTGGTGTTCGATCCACAACAAATGTAAAATTAGACCAGAGCGCTAATTTTAGCACATACAAAGAAAGGAACCATATTGGGTGGGCGAAATGAACCAAAAATATTTCACGACGATGATTCGCAAACTATTTCGGGAGTATTGCATAGTAGCATGGGGTGTTGCAGCAACTTATGCTACGGAAAGACCATCAAGTGTATGCAAACGACAAGCAGCAGAATGGGAATACTTTGCAACATAGAGCCGGGACTAGGAGAAATCACGGGAACAGAACGGTAGCAAAAGACCTCACATGTGAAAATCCAATTCCGCCTTTGCTCGTGTGTTTGCCCCGTGTTACTTGTTCTCGTAACTGTGATAGCTTTTCGCAGAACAAACTGCTGGCCATGGAGCAATAGAAAGAGGTCCTCTCCCGACTCGCGTAAAATCTCGATGCTGTCCGCGCTAGCCGGTAGCTGCATTTGTACTTGTTTGCATACGCAATCGGTTTCTGCAAAATTGGCGTAGTTTCCTCGCTAAAGTGGCTGTTTCATTCAGCTGGTTACATCATCACGACAGCGGTGTATTTTTTGTCTGCAACAAACATAAATATAGAATCGAATAAGGCCAGGAATAGATATCGATGACTCAAGTCCTTGCTCGCTTGGAATGTTGAATGGAGAATGCGAGGCTGGGGATATTTCCGAGCTTGGAGAAATCCAAATTAGGGGGCCAATGACGTGCATGCTCAATTTGATTTGTGTACTCCGGAAGCATTCCGAATCAAATTCCACAGTAAATTTGATACTATTACTCAGCAAACCTGATCCCATGCGTTCAAGTAGCTGGAGTATGAATGGAAACTGGCTGTGGATACGTGCATGGATCGGAAGACTGTTGCGATTTCCACCTGCGTGCTTTCGCCAATGCCAATGCACCAGCAGACGTCTAACTCTTTTAAGCAAATGCTATATATAATTGTGAAAAGCTCATACGTCAGTGCAATTGGGCTTTCTCCTGTAACGCGCGTAAGTTGCAAAGCGGGACCAACCATTGCTGTCACGTACTCCTTGCCGCAAGACTCCAAATGCCAGGTTAATGCGCATGTATATTTAGCCACGTGCGCGTGGCACAAGTCTACTTGCGTAGCCACTCCATCGAGCTTATTTCCTAATAATCAATAGACAGCAAGCGCTAGCCGAGAATACTTTTGGAAGGACCGTGTAATGGCCTCAAAATGTTGGTGACACGTTCAAAATATACGTTGATAGCCTTAATTTGAGACGGTTCCATCCTCTTATTAAAGTCCGAAACTTTCCACTGGTCATATTTACTCAGCTTATGCCATTCTATGCCACAGAGTCTATTCACGCCAATATCGCCCGACATTCAGTAACAAGATATAAATGCAATAATAACGTGCACGTCTGTGCTTCCAAGAATTTTGCGCGGGCGTCACAGAGAATTAATTTTGGCTATTTAAGCCACCATGTGCCACATTTTCTCTTCTGGTCCTGTTTACGGGGCGATGGCTAATTAGTAGCAAGTCTCTTTGACCGATGGTAGCCCAATCTGATGAACAGGGACGGAATCACTAAGATGCCACGAGCACAGGACCCGCGGGCTTCTGTATAGTGTGTGGGAGAGAAAGCGGAGAGAAAGTAGGCGTATTTATGAAAAATGTAGGAATCACTGGGATGCAATTCTGTGGTAATAAATAACATTTGACAATTCCACACGAATTTGACCCGTTTAGAGGATTTCTTGCCGTACCCACGCAGTTCGAATCTTTACGCTTCCATCCTGGAATGGAATCCTACAGGAGGAAGGTGTCAAAGTTCGCAACACTATTAAAGACTTCCAGGTAAAAGATACAAGAAGTGCCACCAACATGAGCCAGTGTCAAATTTACCGAAATGAAGCATGAAATACGTACTTCATTTCATCTAAGAAAGTCGAATTTTATTTATAAGCCAAGAATTATTCTCAGTACGACCCCTGGAATAGTAAGCACATTTGCCCATTTGACGCAATTGTGCAGACGCAGACGGGCTGGAAATGAAACTATAAATACGCCGAAATTATAAGTGAAAGGTAAACAGACAAAAGCCAGTCGAGTCATCATCAAACCGTTTTCGTCATCGTCTATTCATAGACACTGACTCTGACCCTGCGGTGCTACGTACGACCGTACGAATGGAATACTGAACGAATTGGCTAAATTTAGCATTTCAGGCATGCGAATTTTAATTTCGATTAAGGTAAACACGCGGCGCACGAGCAACAGCCAAAACTTGGCCTCACGCGCCTGAGCCATTGCATCATCAACGACATCACATGCACGCCATAAAATGAAAGAGGCACATGTCCAGGGAGCGGCTTTAAAATACCGACGTAATTTTGCGATTTTATGACCAACAAAAGAACGTCACGGGTAATAAAACTGTTTATTTAGGAGAGGAACCGTCTTTCGATCGATGCCAGTCAATGCCAGTCAAAGCTTGCCGAGTGGGGGCAATGCAAGACAATGCCAAATAGCCCGTTTGAGGAGTCAAAACAACCTTCTTTGTCTCATCTCACCGATGAGAAACTCGGATGATTTCACGCAGGCCCTGTTAATCACTTAATATGCACATAATTACAAAGTCATGTGCAAATAATTATGAAAAGGCCCACAGAATATCAATTCAAACGCTCGGACGGTGTAAAATGCAAACTGAGACAGCAGAAGGCGACCAGTTGAGCATTCAGAGTACAAGCTCAGTGCAGGTTGCGAAGACTGACGCGAGGCAGTCGAGCCTAGTCAGAAAGCAGTAAGACAAGAACACGCTGAATTTATAGCCCTGGCTCTCGTCTTGTATGTCGTTCGCCATGTTAGAACCAACTCTCCACTGCAAAAAGTGGTATACAATTATGTACAATGATCTCAAAAATCTATTCATGGAGCTGACGTAATGCACGGTCGGTTCATTTTGGCCCTGGTCGCCGTGCGTGCCTTATATGGCCAAGTTCAAGTTCAACTCTTTCTTCTCTTCGACTTTCATAACTTTAATGTCGTCCCAAGGCAGTATTCTGAAGGGACAGTGTAACAAAAGCCCAAGTCTTGCCCAATATTGGATTAGCAATTCCTCCACACTGCGGAAGAATGAATGAATGAAAAGCACACGAGCGGGATTAGAAGCATATTGGCGCACCAGAAGAGACCAATTGTTAATTGCGTGGTCTGACTTGCGACAAAATAATAAAGACACGAGAATTAATTAAGGACAAAGTCTGGCTTATCAGTGGATCTCTCAATTGAATGGGTTCCTGGCATTTGCTTTAAATAGCCTGTTGATTGGTGATGTCAAACGCGGTTAACTGGACAGGTGTTGATGTTAACACTGTGTACACACCGTACATGACAAAGTCACCTTTGTGTGTTTCAAGTCCTAATTGAGCATAATCATGTCGTGCATATTGAGTAGCGTGTATTTGAGGTGATGATGCTGATGTAATGTTTACACTGCACGAGATGAACTTGACGGGGGGCAGAGTGAGACAACGATTTTGTTCTGCGGAGAACAAGAGAGTCAAGAGACTCGTCTTGTCAGTTTCATCTTTCATTCTGCAGAGTTGCAAAGCCTGCAATGTCTCCACTCAATACCTGCGAACTAAACCTGCTAGTGGAAGACTCGAGATGATAGTTGTCTTTTCTGTCGTTTTTAAGACTGCATTTAGTCTTGGCGTTCTCAACTGTGTTCAGTTCTTGTAATATCTTCCTTTTTTTGGTGCGTTTGTCGTGTGACTCGTAATAATTTCTGGTAATCCAGTGCAATAAATTCATGAGGACAGAATTCGCGCATGTTTTCAAGTTCAGGGCATCACTGCTTCCACCCCTGCGAGAAGAAACCCCGCGGATGCCTCACGTGGAGAGTACTTTCTCCGAGACTGGTTGGCGAATGAATGACTGATCTAACACAACATCAAAGTTGCGGAGCGAAGAAGGAAACCCGGTCGTGTTTTCGTTCTACTTTTCTCTTGAACTTGTACTTGTTACACGAAGCCTTGTGTTTGTGCTGCCAGAGAGCCAAATTGCAGCGCGAGGAGTGGAAAATCGATGTGCCTTATCCTTTCTCCTTCATTTCGGTCTGGCCGAGGGACTGACATTGTTCCAGGCCGAGTTGCTACACTGCAGAGAGAAAGCACATGGGGTCTGGCTAGAGCCGTCGTAGTATTGTTCCCAGCACATGTATTAATTCGACGTCATTTCTGTGGAGTCTTTGCTGACGTCATAACCCCTCGTCTCGCGCTGCAGCCGAGTGAGGTGCAGTCGTAGTAGTATTTGGGGAATGAATGGGGCGTAGAGGACCTCAAGGTGGGTTCATTCATAAATATTTTGAGGTAAATGGAAGAGCGAGCGTAGAGCGCAGCAGAGGAGAATAGTAAAGAGTTCTCATTTATAGTGCAACTCTTGGACTTGTACTACAATCAGTTTCGAACTAACCACGAGCAGCGAAACAAGTCTCGAGTCTTCTTTCACTCCTTCGCTTTCTCACACGACCACAAACATAAACCAACTGCAGTCGCACAGAGACAGGCAGTCTTCACTCGTGCCGCAGACAAGACGCGTTTTGCAAAGAAACTTGCAGAAATTGAAATTGCACTCGCCAAGAACAACATCACGTACATTCAATAATTAGCATAGATACCAAACACTAGTTCCGCTTTTCTTTCCATATACCAGTCTAATTGTCGAAGTGAGGTCTCATTTCGCTCTTTGCCTCCCCGATCGCCGTGTCAAGTTGAATTGGTGCTACCACTGAAAGTAATAGCCATCTGGATAATTTATTGGCCAAGTTGGGTCGAACTTTGAAGATTGAGTTTACATTAAATGTGGCCGTGGCATGATTGAGTGTGTAAGTTTGACGCGTTTCGAGTCGAGACAGCGCATTCTTTGTAGTTGAGTTGCTTGTTGTTCGCGAGGTCTGTCAGTTATCGCGAAATTGTGGATAAGTCATTGCCGAAGGAGTCGTCGCCGGTGGCTCCGGTTGAACAAGTGAATATTTCTTCTCTGTCTTCAGCAGAGTCCGAGTCGTCTATCAAATCCGCGGAAGAAGACAAGCGATCCGAGATGAGAATGATAGAAGACGTGTTGACACTCTGTCACTTCCCGGGCTCTAACCCGGATGTACCTGAAAGGTCGAAGAGGGCCCGGGTACTTCCCACTGTGTCTCTGAGCCTCCTGTGCTTCTCACCGCCACTTGCCACCACTCCGCCACCGTCGCCGCGTCTCAGAAGAGACTCGGTCAGCCCAGCATTCGATTGCGAAGATCGAGAAAACTTCGACGTCTCGACCACGTCGCCCAATTTCGACAAATCAATCACAAAGTCTCAACAGCAGCAGCTGCTGGAGAAGCTAGAAGACAGTCTCAACACGCCGTCTGTCACCGCAGCCGACGGAACGGGATTCTTTGGCACAAGCGTTTCCTCCTTCCTGGACCCACCTGCTATCGGTAAGTGCATTTACGCAAATTGGTCCGCTTCACGTAATAAAACCCGCACGCATCACTTTGCACTGCACGCGCACAGGGGCAACATGATACGGCGTCCACGTCCTGGTAAATGCAACCTTAACGGCACCAGAAACCATAAAGCATCGAAGATCTCGGGCTCAATTTGTATTTCGCAACACGCGCTTACAATAATGTAACCTGTACAAGAACAAAAGGCCAATCCTGCGCCAGGCGCATCTTTCATTGACTTAGCCAGCGTGAGTGGGAACGGGATAAAAAAGCGCAGAAATACGGAAATAGAAGCTGCACGAATCGAGTTAAGTTGCAACCGAATCAAATTGGGCTTACGGAACCACAGAACGACGTCGTCTGTGAAAATCCTTTAGAGTGTACTTAAAGCATTGCATGTAAGAGTTTGTAGGAGGTTGTCCGTTCCTGCTATTTCGAGGCATGCATCATGCAGAAAGCGCGTGGGTGTACTCCTTGCACTCCAGAAACTAGTTCTTATAGATCTGAATCCGTTGCAGTGCGTAGAACCAGCTTCGATTCGCTGCATTTGCTAAAAGTCGATGCATGCGCGAGTCCATGCATTCGCGAAGAATACACGGGACATTTGCAGAGACACGATTTTGCACAGTCTCAAATTCCCCAGTGCAAAATCGGCCGAAGCGACGACCGTTGGCGCTTCTTTCGCATAAGAAATGAAAATTACAGTGATAATCAGAAGTCTTAACACTTTTCCAATTTTATTACTTCACACTTCTTCGTCTCATCAAACCTGCACAAATTCCTCGCAGCACATTGTTCGAGGCACGAATGATGATTCAATCCAAGTCACTTGTTGATAAAACTTATTCTGAAGTGGACGCACATCGAGCAACGATTGTGTACACACTTTGCGCCAAGCCTCGCCATTTCATTACAATCAGCATAATTTAATATGAGGAAATTCTAATGCTGAAATTACATTACAAAGTAAACATTTTAATTTGATGATCACATCGAGTTCTTGAGCATGTACGCGCCCATTAGCACCTGAAACACTGCACGAGGGATGACCGTTCAGCTGAGATCAAGAAGCGTGCACGAATCACGGAAACATGATTCAGGCTCGCGTTCGCCGGGACAAAGGGCAAAGAGGACGGAAGCCCGTCGCTTCTATTTGGAGAGATGATCCAATTTGCTAAATGTCTCCGTTTTGCGTGCAGGATTGACAGGATCGTTGGATCCCGATCTTACATTGGCGTCGGTCAACTCGTCCCCAGAAACAACTCCGCCACAGAGCCCCAAGATGTATCCGCATCACCAATCTCTTGAGGAAGCTCAGCAGCACATGCAGCAGCAGCAGCAGTCTGGTGACCAGCAACAGCATCTGCACCACCACCATCACCTGCCGCAGCACGTTCAAAGACTGCGTGTCACGATGCCCACCGTTTCTCAGCAGCAGCAGCAGTCTTCACTGAACACGCCCTTACCCCAGTCTGGCGGGTCACCAACCTCCGGCATCAACTGGATTCTACCCTCCCCCGATCGTACCTTCTATGCTCCGCTCTTCGGAATCCTGACACCAAACTCACAAGCACAACAAATATCATTCTCTCCCGATGTTCAGGGCTCGGCTGGAGTCATTGCACAGTTTGGAGCCTCGCCCACGGAATTCTCTTTCGATCACTGCACATCGCTCCTGGACGATTCGTTCCGCACACAGCAGCAGCAACAACAACAACAACAAGTACAACAGCCAAATCAGCAGCAACAAAAGTATCACCCGTGGCCATCGTCCTCGGACTTCGACCAGGGCGAGCAGGAGCTGGTCATTCCCAAGCAGGAGCCGTTCACGGAGTTCTGTTCGGGTGGGCCTCACTCTGTGGAAGGCACCTCACAAGAACCCCAGTCAAGCACGTCTGTTGCGTCATCGTCTGTTGGGCTGGCGGAATACAATCCGAGCACATCAAAAGGGCATGAAATTCTGTCTCAGGTGAGGAACGATTTTTTCTAATTTATTTCACCAGACAAGGTGAAGCATAAAGAAAGTCACCCGAGCGAGTGAGTTTCTGTATTTAACTGACTTGGTGTGGGCTTGCTTTCGTTCAACAGGCAGGGCCACTGCGTTTGGTTCCGGTTAAACCTCGACGGTATCCAAACAGACCGAGCAAGACGCCAGTGCACGAACGGCCGTACGCGTGTCCTGTCGAGGGCTGTGACCGTCGGTTCAGCAGATCTGACGAGCTGACGAGACATATCAGGATCCACACTGGACAGAAACCGTTTCAATGTCGGATCTGCATGCGTAGTTTTTCACGCTCAGACCACCTCACAACTCATGTTCGCACTCATACTGGTGAGAAACCGTTCTCTTGTGATACGTGTGGTCGCAAGTTTGCCAGGTCAGACGAGAAGAAACGGCATGCCAAAGTTCATACCAAACTAAGAACGCGGAGAGAACCGAAATGTGTTCCAAGTTCAAGTAGCAGTAGTCAGCCATCAACCAGTCAACAAGCTAGCACAAGTTCCAGTGTTCATATACTAAGTCGAACGCAACAACAACACCAGCAACAATCTTCTCATTCACTCCCACAACACCAGATTCAGAACCAGCAGCAGCAGCTCTTTGAATCGCTGCCGCACGGACATGCCATGAGTCCACAGGATCTACCGATTGTTGTGACGACCGCGTTGTGATACGCAAGCAGCAAGTACCCGCATCAGGTCCACGTTATCACAACCACATTGACAGCTTCATTCTTCTCCATGCATTCTCATCACCACTGCACGCCACACTTCGCCGTGAGTCGTCTTGGTTGTCGTTTTCTCTTCATTCTTCGCCCAAAACACACATTGCATATACTAAGGATTGTTGTAACATTTCTCATCTTCATTATTGAACTCTTAAATAACTTAACTTTAGCGTACGTAATTGATGGCGTGCGGTACTCGGTGTTTTTCTTTCTTCACGTTGTGATTTGTTTAAGTACAAATTAATCTCAACGTTTAAAGCTCCAAAAAAAAGTCTTTAACTTATTTAGCAGGGTGAAGATTGGCGTCTATTTCTTCTATATAGATTACATTGCTACGGTTAATTACGATATCTCATGAAATATGACCCATCTGTTGCTAAACTTTGAGTGCGGGACAGTCGTCTAATAAGAAGTGTTACATGGTTCGTAATTTTATTATATTTTACCAATTTAGGTGTTATTAACAGAGATAAATTGTGGCGTCGTCTTTTTGGCCCCGTGAAACACAAAGTTAAACTCAACTCTCAACTATTTCCTTGCTAATAGTTAATCCGCTGCAAATTGCACTAACCACAACACAACTTTATTAAGGTCATAATAATATGAACATGAGCTTCTTTGTCCAATACGAACGGAGTAAGATTCACTTGTCAATCGTGAGCCCAAACACCAGCGCAGGTGCCAGCCAAATACTTTTTACGAGTCAATGAACAAGATTTTAATGTGTCAAAGCTTTAATTTAATTGCGGCAAGGCATGAGCTGATTTCATGTTAGGTCGACCGAGCAACCAATTCCACGAAGAGCGGAGCAAGTTGAGTCTTCTATGTCGAGACAGATAACCTTCTAGATTATGAATATTCAATTCGAGATTCGGTGTACATTTTCTGGTCTCCCAAATTTGTCTTTGCGTTGAAGTTTGTTTCTCTAAAATTCTCTTTTTTGCTCTGCATTTAGCATTATTCTCCTCTTGCTGCTTGTCGTAGAACTCTTTTTTTATACGTTCCCTTTATTGCCAACCACCTTCGAAACGGTGTACGAACTCCGAGTAGCGTATCCTTATTCACAACAATAATTGAAGTGCTCGCCATCGACTGCGATGCACTGCGACTGAGAATGCGAGGTCTAGCCAAGCCAACTGTCTGCCCAAGTACTAACCCAATAAAACGGCAATCAATTTGTAATGTGTTCCTTGTGGCTCTTTCTCTTGATGCATCCTTTCTCAATTTTCCCTCATCAAGTAATATGTGCGACAGAGTTTCGGAGAGTTTTGTCCTGTGTGAATGAGTAGCAAAGCAACATTGTCTGCTTAAATTTTTATTTTTTATTTTTTTATTACGACTACAACGATGGTGCGATTACCAGAATCTTAGTATCAAATGCTCATTTTTTTTATTTCAAACATTGTGGTGTACAAGAAACATTGAACGGTGCTTTTTTATTGTTCTCAACCTTTGTTTACAAGTTTAATTGTTCTACACCGGGGCTTGACTCGAATAAGTTAAGACTAACAGTATTCACGCTACAGTACATTATGTTCAGTTATCAAAGTATTATTATTGTATTATTCACGTGCTTGGTTACTAGCTGGATAACTTTATTTCGGAATTGCTAAGAAAACTCCACGCTAGTATTATTACTCATGCCACTGCATTGCGTCGCTTTTATGTAAATCCTACTCGATATGTGTGCTAATTCTGCACTGTTTTGGTTTCAAAACGAATTTCGTGGAAGTTGATCTGAATTTAGTATTTGGAACGCGCAACTTTAATTTTGCATCAGGTCAGAGGGAAGCCTGGCGAGGGTTTCGCAATCTCAGATTTCTTTCCTTTTGCCCAGAGAACTATTTTATTATTTATATTTTTATTTGTGTAGCATTAGAAGCACATGTGAACCCAAATGCCAACACAAAACTCATCAACCGACGAATAAGTATTATTAATTTAGTTGTCAATTTCAATGTAAGTTTGTCGAATGTGAAATGAGGGAGTTTGAATTGTGTAAAAGCAACAACTAAGATGATTACGAGAAACTATTTATCCAACAAAGAAATAAACGTATTTACCTTAAAAACAACCTCTTGCGCTGGCATTTCTTTGCACCGACCTTGCGCATTGCATTGGCAGTGAGCAGAAAACTGCCGTGAGGGACTGGCCACTGCACCTTCCTACTATGTTCTGCACAAATTGTACCACGCGAGACACACGGGACACACGTTTTACACGATTTTCCGCTGACGTAATTTTAGAGCGCAGCAAATAAAAATAACACAGTTCGGCACACGTCTCGGCCGGGATGCAAAAATTGGCAATTCGAGAGAGATACTCACAAACCTCGAGCTGATCCTGATCAATAAACGTCAGTGACTTTCAAAATTAGGGGCCATAAATTTCGCAGTAAGGATTGTCGGTATTAATGTCATCAAGGACTATTAGTTTCATTTTGAAACTGAACCCGCTGACTCCTTCCAGCAAACATCCATTCCAATTCAGTTTGATAAGGGCTCACAAATATTTTAATCAGCAAATCTGGCTGGCGATGAATGAGCGTAAGATTTAGGCACGGAAATTTGCCAATGAACAGGAATTAAGCATAGACCAATGATTTACAAGATTGTTTACACATTGGGACCAATTTTGCTCCAGAATTCCAATCGCAAACTCTGACAATCTTGGCTTTTGTAAACAGAAGGTTTCTATTTATGTGTCTTTCAAGAGCGCGTGTCAAGCCGGGTGACTGCGAGACGAAGTGAAGGAGATTCTCTTCATCCAACACGAGAGTAAAAGTTAAGACAGCAAAAAATTAAATGAGGTCGATTATTTTCGAGCACATTCAACTAGCGCCATACGAAACAACAACAAAACATAAAGAAGGGCGTTTTTATTTTATTTACCATCCGAAGGCTTTGAATAATGCAAGAAGGAATGACTGCTCGTAATACTTGTCTTGACGTATTCACATTTCCATGCTTCGATCCTTTCCATTTCGTGGGCCTCAGCATCAGAGATTAGAGTTGGTCCGCCAGCAAGAACAGGAATTGTGAATCCGTTCTGTGCATGAGACAATTTCTTCATTCGTTCAGTCGATGACAAGACGAGGGTTATAAAAGTTCATCCTTCCGACTTGTTCTCGAGCGTGCTTGCTAAAAATGCAAATCAGACGAGAAGATGATGTCATCTTTTCCTCTGTAAAAATGCAACTTCTTCCGGAAAGGTAATGATTGCCAAATTATATAAAAAGTCACATTAGCACGAGTATTACACGATCGAGTCTGCGACTTGAGACTCAAGACTCGAGCACAGATAAGATCAACAGCAAATATGCAGGAATCACGCGTGCATGCGAAGCTTCTGCCGTGCAAAGTCACGAAAAGATGTTTACATTTTCCGTGCTGAGTTGTGGTGCGAGCTCCGAGCAAAATATAATGGCCAGACAACTCGATGATAATTAGTTGGGAACTGAGCCATACTTTTCAAAATCCTTTTTGGAATTAATAATTGCAGATATAATTAATAATTTACATACGAAATACCAAGATGCACTAACATGGATTTCGCATGTTTCGAAATGTCGACGAAGGCGTGCGCAGTGGAAGAATCGTAAAACGAAAACATGAATTCAAGGCAATAAAATAGTGACTAATTTGATGTTCCCGCAATAAGGAGTGATCAATGAGATAAACTCAGAGAATTTTCTGCTCGTAACTTCTGGTTCTGTTCGCCAATTTTTCTACTATTTACTACAGGGATACAGTAAGGGACCGGCGCTACCACGTTATATTTTACACAACGAAATTAGCTACCAAATTACAGTCAAAAAATGAAAAACTTAGTGATCACTGATCACATAAGATTAACTCAAGGGAACATAAATACAAAAAATGCATTTCTCAGACAAAAACTGACATGTCAATCGTGTTTCCGCTCTAATCTAGCCCATGAAACCTCCTCGATTATAAACGACTTAAAAAATTCGATTTTTCATGGAATTGATCAAACTTCTCAACGTTTGAAAAGGAACGCTGTTTCACGCCATTCAAATTGCCAGTCTCAGGTCATTAACCTTTGCAGATTGCCTTCCTTTTAAGATAGACGTCATAATACCCCAAAGGTTTTCAATAGGGTTAAGGTTGGGACTTCGGGCAGGCCACTCCAAAACCCGCACTTTATGTCTTCCGAACCAGTCCCTAGTGTGCCTGGACGTATAGACTGAAGCATTATCCTGTTGATAAATCCAACCTCTTGCGTTAACTTTTCTGGCCTCGGTCAGCAATGCGCCCCCAAGAATGTCAGTTTAGCCCTGCGAGTAATTCGCGTTGAAATATCAGCCAATGGGAGCACGCCGTTAATTCCGAATCCGCCCCAAAACATCAATGAACTACCGCCTATGAAATATTGAATTAAATACCACAAATTGAGCTTAAACATAAATGTACTTACCTTGCTGCACTTTGGAGAAGTATTCTGGCTCTTTTCTTAAATCATGCCAATGAAATTGGTCTCCGTTTGGCCCATCGAGATTCCATTTCTTCTCGTCGGAGAAGATGACCTTGTTCTACTCTTTGTCGCCCCAACTCATGTGCTTTTTCACAAATTCCAACCTTGCATTTAATGCGCGTCAGTTAGCTTAGGCTGCTCTAATCGTTTGGTGTACTTCAGGCGAGAATTGTTTGCTAAAATGCTCTGAACAGTCCCAAAAGAAAGCTTATTTTTCAGTTCGTCCGCAATTTGTCGGATGGAAAACTGATGGCGTGTTGTGGAGTAATTTTGACTATAATTCTCGCCAAGCCTCAGAACATTGGAGACGGCAGTTTGTGAACGGTTAATTAGATCGGCAATTTATCTCTGACTGTGTCCAGCCTCTGATAGTTCGTTGATTTGTGCCAGTGACAGTGTGATGAGTCGAATGAAAAAAGTAATCGATCTTACAATAGCTAGGCATTGATTTCGCAAGGACCACGGTTTGAGTTTAACTTAATTGATCACTTGATTTTGCATTTTTCTGCTCTTGTTTTTATGCTCCAGCACTTATGACAAGAACAGCACTACCCACACACACGTTCGGGGGCATACTGTAGTGTAACTGCAATGAAAGAGACGCTGAGTCTAGCCAAGAAAAGTTACGAGCAAAAGACGACTGAGTTTATATCACTGATCACACCTTAAATTTGCAAACACATAAATGCCAATGGTTGAAACCATCACGAATGTCGTCAGCTTGAATTTTCGCGTGCTGGCTGCTAACAATAACTGACACGGCATGCAGCAAGCGTGCTCAGGGCCGTGGACACATCGACCTAAGTAGAAGCCCAGGATTTGTGCAGACTCATTCAAGATGTACGGTGTGGTCCGTATTGTTTTGGCGGCACGATCCTTTTTTCATTACGCGTGCCCTGATTGACAAATTTGAGGTTTGAATGTACGCATCATACGATTCCTTTGGCAGCGCAATAATTGAAAATATTATGAATGAACTGAGTCATCGCACCAACGCAATGACAAGTAATAGTACAAAAGAACAACTAAAAGTGCAAATCAGAAATGAATGAGAGTAGCATTCCAAGGTGATGTACTCGACTAGTTTATGACTCAGGTTTGAGGACTAACGCAGACAAAAGAAGAATCAGTGAGGGGACACTTGGAGCAGCAGCGCAGAGAAGAGAGGTACTTGCCAAGGCGTTGGAGCGAAATTGGAAGACGAAACGAATGCATCGACCGTGGTAAATAAATGCAATGTTTATTGTCTCATCAAGATTCACGCAACATTCATAAAAGGAAACTGAGAATAATGAAGGTAAGAGCCAATTCGTCAACACCAGCAGCAACAGCAGCATAGTGCCATGGCCTGCAGTGGACTTAATTGTGGCTGCAGGCAGGCAGGAGGTTCGATTTTTCACTCCTCATTTGAAGTTGCATGATTCGAATGATATGCGTGTAATTATAAATGATGCGAGGCAGAAACAGGGGCACACACATAAAAAAGTTCTTAACTGAGGCATAGGAAGCAAAAGACATAAACTGGGGAAAATAATTGCCTGTGAAGGAACCCTCATGTTTCTATTAGCTTCTGTGCATTTTAATTAAAGCGATCGTAAACAACGCTTTTTCAATTTAAAATCAGTCGTAAAACAAAAACAAAACATGCTGCTTTATTGCAACCACTGACCATGGCCACAGACTGGGAGGCCGAGGCTGGGTAATAAAATGCCGTCAAAAGCGGCGTCTTCGTCTCGTCAAAAGGAAGGGAAATCCTTGTTTTATTTCTGCGCGTTTCCAGTCAACGCATGAATGGGTCACGCTAATTGCTTTCTCCAAATATAAACCGCCACGATTACGTCCACTGGAGCCGAAAGACGTACGCAAGAATGGAATGTCCCATTAGAGCAGGAAGGCAATGCAGAGTAAAGTCTGAGAAGGAAGACGTGCATGAACACTTGCCCCACGACTCTACGCTCACCTAAAAGCTGGTCGGGTTTCCTGTTCTTATTTCTATGCGGGCCGCAGATCTTGTAGCAGGTTTCGTATTTTATTGCATTTGCTTTGACTTCTTATAATTAACCATAAATCGATGGCTTCATCGTCGTCATTGTCTGCCTCGTGCATGCGTGTATTTACAACTGTCACATTTTACTTACGTCAAGGTTCGCCATTCATTGCGCAGGCCGTGTGATGTGTGATTTGTGATTCACAGTCCGTGGAACGACAATTATCCGGGAAAGTAAAGCATTCGTCATTCTGGATAGCGCCCGGGGACCGGCAATCATAACCCAATCATAATTATAGAGGCTGGCGGAAAGTGTGTTTGCGCTTGCATGAAAGTTCTAATATTAATCTGAATTGGCGTCATTTGAGCATATGATGCTTGGAAAACAATTCACTTCGTGCGTACACTCCTGCTCACAGTGCCCGTAATTTGCGCATTTTCGGGTGCGGGCGCTGACATTGACATTGATAATGATACGCGTACAGCTGGGTTCGGTTTCAGTGGCATGTGCCATTACTCTTGCCAGAGATCCGACGACCAGCCGCAAAGCACGTACCTTGCTCCAGACCTTATCTCTTACAATTATCCTCGTGCATTGCTTACTGAGCCGTGTTGAGGTGGTTTTCGTATCATGCAGTCGAATCAGCCCATCAATCTTGCTTGCGTTATTCCCCAGTAAATTCTCTTTTCAGTTCAATTGCCAGTCGCGCTTTCTTCGCATTTCATGAAATGACAGTCAGCAAGAAATGAATCATATATTATGGAAATTAATTCTGTCCGGTCGCAAGTCTTCAGTTTTCTGCTGCGCAAATGGACTCTCGATGCCCATAAGTAATGAGGCGATGATCGACTTCAATCTCCTGGCGTTGTTTGACAAGAGACGAGCAGTAGGCAAGAAACACGTCATCCTTATTTATACGAAGCACAAAATGTTGCACATTCATTGTTCTTTTCATCATCCTTCTTGCCCAAGTCTGCTACGCCTGATGTGGTTCTCCACCTTGATTAAAAGTGACCTATTATTATACAAAATGACTCTAAGCACTTTAACCTTTTCCTTTTCTGTACGTTGAGCCTGACTGCAAGCTTGCATGGCAGTCATGGACGAAGGGAACAACAATGCGCTCGCAATAATAGAAAATGCAAATTAGAGTATAATAAAACTCCAATTACATCTTCAAGACATTTCGTTCTCGACCAAGCACATTAACCATCTTGTCAACTTGTCCCGTGTGCCCTTGCCTTCGTCTGCGTTTCGATAACTCTAAAAGGTCACTTGTTCGGATCTACAGTCTTTGGACGACAAACATGTGGTGGCAAAACTGCGTGCACGCTGCCGCCCAGCATTTGAATCTGTTGTTGAATTGAATGTTCTGGAATTAGCGATTTAGCTAATTGTAGCATGTATTGCGATGATTCGAAGGAATTCCAGGAATAGCTTCTCAAAGAGTTAAAGAACTCTGAGATATTTATGGAGGATTTGTCTGCTGGATATAGTCTTTACGGAAGAGTCCAGTACAAAGCTCTACGTGAGTACTTGAAGAAAGACAAGAGGAAGAGACTGCAAAGTGGTTCTACGGTGCATCTTCTCTTTGAGCACCACACTGCGCTTTCTTGGAGTCTGGCAAGGTGGAAGTCTCGTCTGTCCTGAAACCGCACAGTGCAGACAAGTGGTTCAGGTAACTCTGCGCTGTGTGTTCAGGTCCTGTGTTCTGTGCACACTTTTTTGTATGACTGCACTCACTATCAGTTGTGCCTTGCGTGTAACTTGTTGCATGACATCAGCCTTGAACGCAGTAATAACATTATTACACAAAGAACCAAGATGAAGGGAAAATCCCAACCCAAAATTTTGACATCTGTTGACAATTTCACGTTCTTTTGTATCAATTTCACGGCAAATTTGCCCTTTTCTATCCCGATCGGCATTCCACAAGAGTGTAGACATCCAATGAGTGTGAAACCATCATTAATGACTAATTAGAATATGTAAATAATTGAGTCTCCTCCCATTTTCAATTCGAGCTGTTACCATTACCTCGTGCATTCACTTTCTGTGGCTATGGAGTAATTCATGCATGCATAATTTATAAATATGTGGAATTACACGCCGCATTAAAGGCGAGCTTGCATCCACGCTTGCATCTTGCTCCACTGAAATGAAGATTTTTATATTCCTTCCAATCCACATGTGCAAGTCTCGCGTCGCGTCTGTTACCGTGCAAGTGCGAGTTTCCTAAATTATAAGAAACTGTTGTTTTGAGTTTATTCCTCGCTGCTCGTCATTTGTAAAGCATTTCTCGTGTAATTGGGATTTCGGATGTTTTATGTTCCTCGTTTTATTTGCTAGCGGAGCGGCGCTCTGAGCACTACAGAAATGCCACACATGTTACGCATTAACATTTACGTACATTGCAAGTGAGACGGGTAGCAAGGACTCCGGGATTAAGGTAGTAAATCCACAACTTGGCTGAATTTTGTATTTCTGTTTCCATCCAAGATTTCAAGTAATGCCGTCAGACTGGAGGTTCTGTTCGACAGACGTCGTGAGTCGTCTCAAAATGCGGAAGTTCATCAGTGTCGCTTGTTTATTGCAAAAGAAAGGCTCTGAAAATAGAAACGACGCCAATAAACACAGCAAGGCATAAAACGAGAAAATGACTCGTTGTAATTCTTAACCTGTAAAACCTCGCTGCAGGTTCATACTAAATGCAGTCTCAACAATACGAGTGTGTCTTTGTCGGTCGCTTCACATCTCTTTTCAGGTACCGCCCCGTCTATTATTTGCCAATACAAATTGGACAATTAAACAGAGAATGTAAATGAACTATTAAGATAACGACGAATCCATTGTGTACTACGTGTGAAGGATGAAAGATCAGACAAAAACATTTCATCATTTCAAACGAATACGGCTAAGGAGCTTCTGTCGGCGATTCTTGTATTGAAGTGCGATTTATTGCAGGCAAGACAGAACGCAATATACAAGAAATAGTGAAAATTGACACGAATCTGAGGCCAAACGACATTGCATGCTGTACAAGTAATGGTGTGCATTAAAGGAAGATTCATTCATTCTATATATAGCCCCATGTGTGGTGGATTACTTTGATTTAGAAGCTAAGCCGGTGCCAGGAGAAAACTTTTTCCTGTAGCATGCCCCTAAATGCCCCTGTTTAATTAATCTAAAATTTCAGGTCCCAGATGACGAAAGCAAGTCACCAGCAAGTAAACAAAACATTCACATTTTCTCCAGAAGCTCTTCTGGTGGCGACTATAATTAGCCTCATGAGATCTCGGAGTGGGAATAAATAAGAAACTCGAAACCCGTTCATAGTAAGAATGAGGACAGTTCCTGAAGAAAGTCCTTGATCCTTGCTTATCTGCTGCTGTCGATATTATTGGGGAGGACAAGAATCGCAGGAGAGTGCGAACAAGTCAACAAAGAGTGGGAAGGGAAAACGAGAAAAGTTGAGGCATTCTCCTTCCGAGTTTTTTTCCTGCAAATCGATAGCCTACTCTTATGGCCGGGCTACCTTCGTCATATTTACTCTGCCCTACAGCCGAGTACCATGAACCTGTACACAAGTCGTCTGTTAGTCTCATATATCACGATACACCTGACAAATACTTTTCCATGCTCCCAGCGTGTACACAAGTTGGATATAGCTGGAGCCCGACGACGACGATGCCTGCTTGACGTAAGCAACGCATCGGTTATGCAGTGACGTTCAACGGAGACAAACTACGTCACCGCACAATGTAAGTGGTATTAGCCTAGGCACATCACCGGGAAAATCAATATTTTCTCCCGTACAAAGCATAAGCCCTTATGGAAGCATAGAAGTCTATGACTGCGGCACGGGACGGTTACGTACACCGCATCATGAATACGACGGCTACCCATACAAGACCGCTCTGCATACTCCAGTATGCAGTATTACATCACGGTTTTCACCACATCACGCAGCTCCTTATGGGACAGCAGGAACGACGGTGCAGACTTTCTCCTCTGTTTCTATTTCTATAACGCATTATATAAATTCCTATTTATCTTGCTTCTTCGCCAATGCTGCTGTAGCATGACACACACGAGAGTACACAACCCAAAGAATTTCATTCATTCGATAGTTCATTCATTCGCACAATAACATTTTGTGTAATGGCACACACATAAGCTGATTCACCCGCCGCACAAACAAATTGTAATTTTGGGAAAAGCACGAGCAAATTTGCCTCGATGCAACAACAATGCGACATGGGTCGGACTAATAATATTGACATTGGTGAAAATGAAATTATCACGAGTGCATGGTTAAGGATAAGGCCCAGACTCACTACCAGGAACAATGACAAGTCAGCCGAATTAATGCACTTTCTGGGAACTCGTCCTTGTTTTCATTCCTCAGCCCAATCAATCGATGACTGGCTGGAGCAGAAAATGTAAGACGATTCTTGAACATGTTTTTCATCAGATTCTTCTTGAGTTACATTCATTGACATCCGCATCAAAAATACCAAAAATTTTTATTTCACGAAGAGCGTACAATGTCAGTTGTCAAAACTATACATACTTTCAGCACACTGCGTATCCGAATCGCCAGAAGCCAATAGAAGCTGAATATACAAGTTGTACCTTTTAATACCTGTAAAATAAATAAAAGTTGCAGGAGATTCAACTTCAAGTTTGGTCAAAAGACATTAACATCATAAGCACAAAGTTAGGCAACGGCATTACTGTGCAGCCTTTCAACACAAGGCGAGGTAGTAAACCGCACCTCTTAAAATCTGAAATTTTATTACTTCAAGAATAGCAAACTCATTACTCAAAACAATAAAAGGGGTTTATGTCGTTTCTTTCCTTCCGTTTAGCATTTTAGAAAGCGTTTATTACAACAGGCACAGATGTAATGAAGGTTTTGAGCAGAAGAACACGATCGTGCTCAATGACCATGAAATTGATGAGGTCCAATTTAATGAGGCCTGAATCACGCATGCATCATCAGTTTTTTAATTAAATTTATGTGTCAGTGCATTTCTTCTCAGAGCAGTAGGACTTCTGCGTGTTTATCTCGGAATCATTACACAGACATCTTAATAACTTGATCTCAGATCACGCGAGCGTGAACAGTAAACCAAGAGACGGTCGCTGAACACGAGATCATGTCACAACTACCGTCACTTCACAATATTTGTCATTGTTACGGACTCACATCAGATTTCAAGCACGCATCCGCGGCCTACGTGTATCCATTGCTAATTCGCGACACAACACAATGACCGGTAGCAAAGTAGCCGCACGCTGATTTCAGCGTGACTTCAAAGGCCTTGCACTAGTCATATTTTGGTTTTGTAGAAGGTCGGTGGAAAGTGACAAAATGTTGTGCCTAATTTATTCTTGTTCAAACGTGCCGCGAGAAAGCATTCTAAATTGTGCTTGCGCACAATGCATCATGCATGGTTTATGGTCTCGCAAAGCAATGCGAAGGCAAAGAGGCTTGTCCCATTGTTTCATTGCACAATCTCGCCATCAAAATAGGCAGGGACAATTTACATCTCAATTACACTGCATCCCGTAATTGAAATAAATTACGAATCTTGCATTAAGAGAACATTTGTCTTATCATGTACAAAACGTCGATAAATCATTTCTGTTTGCATTAATTGAATTACGGCATTGTTGCAGTGTGCGATGTAAAAGGAGTAATTTCATTATTGTGCTCGTTATTGCCAAAATTTTGACTCGATCCATGGCACAATTTGGGTTAGGTGCGAGTGAAGCAACAATTTGCAAGTTGTTGCCATTTTCAACTCGCGAGCAGTGAATGAATTATGCAGTTTAGTAGTGTTTCACCCACGCGCCTCACTTTGGGTACTGAGCGGAGAACAAACGAGCGACTGAGTACATGAGTTGCGGATTATGTGCAAATGGGCACAAGACACGTTTGCTCGTTCAGTGGTCCTCTAATTATCGCGTGTTTTGATTCTGCTCATTAAAATTATGAAATGGTCGGCGTCTGAACACTTTGGGTTGGTATTTAGAATGTCATTGATTTGAATTATTTAGAATATTTGACTTTTGGGAACGTACATTCACCACCACGTAGTGAGTAGTATTTACGTTCAGGGTCTGAGCAAGAGGGTTCTTCCATTCATTTGCAACAAGTTGTTTATTTACTTAGTGCTTTCATTGTGTTTCTATGCGCAAGGAGTTCATACTGCAGTCTGAGGCGGCCGAGACTCTTGGAGGCACGCTTTTGTTTGGTTATTATTTGTTAAATTGTATCTGAGACAAGATCTGTTCGTCCCACATACAGTCCGTCAACCATAACAATTACCACGGCACAGATGAGCACGATGACTGCTTTCATCTGTTATGTACGCATAAAATGTGCTCTCTTTTGATTCCACTTCTCTTTTTGGTTACCTTAATTCTCAACCTAATAACAAATTGTAACTTGTAATTGGACTGAAGGTAACGCTGAAAGTAGTCTGCATTACGCTTCTGTTATTTCTTTCATTGTTGACGTAGCAACGATGAGTTCACATTTTTCATGACTCTGTCTCTTTATGCAGTCACTTACGCAGTTTTTGAAAATATTGTCATTCTTTTTCTCTCTTCTGTGCATGAGCTGGCAATCGCTCCTGAAGCTACCTGTCGTTTCGGTACAATTTCCATCTATGTCTCTCTTCCAAAAAATGTGTTAACCGATTGCAATCGGGTTCGGAGAATCTACCAACCCAGTGAAATAATGTGTTCTTTGTAAATATCGACTGGCTAATTAAACAGCGTTATTCGTTTGTCATGTGATATCCAATTTTCCAGAGAAGTCTGCAAATTCAACTTTCGCAATCATTTCGCAAAAGTTAAGATTATTCTAGAGACGGCGCGGAAACAATCCGTTAGTCTTTCGACGTCTTCTTAAATGAATGAGCGACGACTAGATTTTTCTCTTGGCATTTTGTGAAGCAGGAAGCACCACAAAAGCAGTCACGCGTTACTCGTTTTCCATTCAGAGAGATTTGTGCGTATTTAATATCCAGGTTTAGTTCGTTAAGCGAGATCCTACGTCAATCGAGGTTGTTTTGTACGCAGCACGAATGAAAATAGCCGGTTTAAACTGTTAAAATAGGTCTGAAATGAAAAAAAATTGTTATGTGACAGTTTTATTTAGAAATTGCGTAGTCGTTTGACCGAACGTCGGATGTGTTGATTACACACGGGCGAATGACGTGATGATTTTCTTGATTCCCGGTTTATTTTTATCTATGCTAATAGCACAAAGTCACACTTGTCTGCCTGCAGAAGCACTGCTCAACGACACATAACTTTACTCGTCCACATAGCTTCAAAGCCTGAAATCCCAGACAACGCAAGCATCGTTTGGTCGCAACTTTGCACGAGCTTGGAAATTAAGTACCGGAGATTATTCCAGCATAGATAAGAGTATAGGCAAGGCAACTTGAAGTTTCACATATTGCCAACAGGAGAACGTAAGACCTTGCTTCTGGCCATTGAAACATCGTTTGTACACAACAGCGTAGAGCAAGTTCCTCTCATTTCTCGGGATTCATTCTACGCTATTCCGCTGTTTCACTTTTGAAACTAGAAACGTGGAGGAAGGTCTCTCGCACCATCTACGCTAGATCAAGAGCCACGAGCCACGCACGTCAAGCAGCCACGGTCCTTCCACTTCTACCGAGTGACTTGGTTTACCGAAGCGCACAGATTTTACTTTGTAGGTACCCCGTACCTGTTGAATGTCTATTTATAATGTCTGATAAGTGAAGTCGCAGAAAGCATGCGTTTGTGTGCAATTCTTATTCATAAATTCTGAACAACAACACACAGCTCGAGTTGACGCAAATTTTTCCTTGACTGACGTGCTCATGTTGATTATTATGATTGTGTTGTGCTGCAATCTCATTTCATTCAGAAACACCGACTCGCTCTACCTTTTTAATATCGTATTCATTCATTCATTCACTTAAACTGGCATTGATTAAATTAACTCGGCACGTGCCGCAACAGATTTGATTACTTTAACATAATGGTTTGTGAAATTAGACTGCAAAAGTGAAACGGCAAGGCTCCGTGTCAATACTGAAAAGGAGTGTAAGTTCCATGCCGCCGCCAATCATAACTTTCAATCTGATGACATGAAGAGCATAGGAGCGTACAAAGCCACAGCAAGAGCAGTGTCTGAGGTCGTACTCACTTGCTTCTGTCCTTTCTGGTAGAATTGATTCCTACATGTGTGCGGATGGAATGCTATATTTCCACTGTGCTAGTTCTGCGGCACCGGCTATGTATTCCTGAAAGGAAAACTACGTGCGTCTTTCCCAATAGCTTTTCCTTCACATACATTCCTCTAGTCGCGATTTGTGACTTGCAGTGTCGAGCTAATTGGCTTAGCTCTAGCGATTGCTCGTTCCATACAAAAACAATGTCCCATACAGATCTTGTTTACGTGTCTATTTATGGAACCCTATTTCCAATTGCAGCTCACAGAGAAAAGTAGTTCAATACATTAAAATCTATAAATAAAATCAAAGGAGAAAGGCTGACTGCAAAACATAAACAGAAAACAGGCTAACTCAAAACTTTCCTTCCATTTGTGCCTCTCGATTTGCGTTGTCGCTATCGTCATCAGGGTCATGCAAACGTGGTAGGGCCACAGGCTTGATATGAATAGTGAACAATTACGAAAACAAATTGAAATAATAACCTTTGAGATTGATATACTAGAAATGCAACGTGTACCGTCAGGAGTCCGAAAGACACAACTTCGAGCTACTCCCAATCCGAATTTGCCAGTCCGAATGGTATTTTAGTACGATTTTATTTGAATCCGAAAGTCAGAAGTCCGAATCGAAGTGCAAGAGTCAAGATTCTCCCTTAAGAGATAAGAAATCGTTAGTAACTTTATTCTTAAAGTAAAATCAAACATCAAACAAATGAACACGACTGTACGTCATGTGTTGTTTTAAAGTTAAATCGATAATGCTGGAAGTATTTCACCGTCAGCTAAGAAGGCGAGAGCTATCAAGAGCATAGAAAAATAAAATTTTGTTTTTGATTCGGGCATGTTCCCATTACACAGCCTAATTTTTATCTGCCACAATTGCTTGCAGTAAGCATCTTCAGACTCGAGTACAGTCGGACTAAACGACCACTCGGACTGGGAGTAGTTCGGAGTCGTGTCTTTCGGACTCGTGACATACTATAACCAAATGGAAAACGCTATTTTTCATTGGCTTTTCATTCCTTTCGTCTGACGGGACAAAGTTCCTCTGCCGTCGTGTTCCCACGCGCGGCGCAACTTCTGCATGGTTAATTTGACAAAGGCAGTTATTATTTTTAAATGTGTGTTATTGTTGAATTTAGAGTTATTAATTTGGCACAAATAAAATTTACCAGTTGTATGAATGCGTATTGCGTACTACAATTGAGACAAAATATTAAAGTGATAACCTTTCACGTTGTTGATCAAAAACGCCTATTACAAAAGCTCAGTAACATGAACTATAAATAAGTGTGGACTCCTCTTTTCCAAGTTCGTGTCTCGAATTATTATTAAACTTTTCTGATGATCAAATTCTTTTATGTCCACGGGACGTTTTAATCAAGCGTGGGCTGCTATGACCTGAAAGATTTGTCTGATTCCAACTCCTATCTACTTCTAACATGTGTTTGACAAATTATTATCATGATACTTGGAATTTAACGCTGACCTGCGACGATACTGAAAAGGATTATAACCGGACAAAGGTTGAAAGGTTTTTTGAACCAAGCTTTTCCGTCTTAAATCTCGAATCCAGACAGGAAAGACTCTCCTTACTTCGAAATAGAATACTAAGAAGCAAATTTTGAACAAAGTAGGCAGAGGATAGGCAAAGAGGAAGCCTCCATGTTCTATAGTTCATTAAACGCAGGCCTCAAATGCGCTAAGTACTTCTACAAATCGATAAGCAACTTGAATTTGTCCGATTTCAAGAAAATCGAATCGTGACTTCACGCGCCTGAGAAAGACTCACGTATTATGCATATTTTTAGACCCTACTAGGAAAATTAAATCAATCTAGTCGATTAATGACGTAAACATGTGCTGGTGTTTTCGTGTGGGACATGTCCATAAAATAGGAAACTCATTATTTCGCAACGCACTTCGCAAGGCCAAGACCTTGACGGAGAATCTAAGATCAAAGCACAACTCGTCTATTCTAAGCTTCGTTGGATCTAAAAATTGCCCAATCGATTTGTGCAAACTTAGAATTCAAAAGTCAGAGAATGTCCCGAAGAAACGTAGAAATAAAACATACTGTGCAAGCATCTCTGTCACAAAATGCTACAACCACGTTTATCTGTGTGCCGCACTTACAAAAGGACGACGTTTTCAATGCATCGTTTGAGATTCTAATTAGGTTGGATGAATGCAGTTCTGAAGGCATGCCTTGTGGACGGAGCCAACGAGATTGCAACAATTGCTTCTTGCACCAGCAGCATAATACTGGTGCACAAATTGCCGTACTTCAACTGCAATTCTGTACCAATCCATCTCTCTCTCTCGACTGGTTGATATACACGTTTGAGTGAAGGTTTGCAGGCAGTGCGTCTCGCAGGTAAGCGGACAGCCAATCGGAGACAGCATTGTTGCAAATTAACAATTTGCGAGGGTAGAGCCAATAAAGGAAACGATGTATTTACTTTCCTGTGCATGTTGCCGTTTGCATGTGCACATTCAATCACAATCCTCATTATTTCTAGGGCTTGGGTCAACTTACCCTGAAGCATTAATGTTAAATATAGCTGTGCGTTCTGCCTCTTAAATGCCTATTTGTCACTGGTCACTTTTGTCGTGCTTTTAATCTCTACCTCGGTTTCGGGCTTCAGCAGCGCCTTTATACCCACTGCCAGATCTCTGAGTCTCACATTTCCCATCTGCCAGTCAAGAAGTGCATCATCTCGAGCTACCCCACGTCGCTGCTTTATATCCACCAAATAGTCCAAACAGCAAGAGTGGCATCACGTCAACTGTCATTGTCACCGACATTCTTTCCCAAAACATCCACATTCCTCAAATGGTGTGAACGTAATAAATGTACGCAATCTACTCGAGAAAGTAGACTGATGCTGGAATGTGACACTCCAGACGGATGCTGGAACCTAATCCCAGTAAATATTTACGGGTCAATAAAGATCAGCTGCATCAGTGAAAAGCATCAGCTATTAGGTTACATGCACGTCGTAATTGCACAATTTTCGTCTGAGAATGAGGATGGGAACGGAAAGAAATGGAGTGCGTATGCAAATGAAGACCAGCCGGAATGCAAGCCCTTTTCTTCCTCGTGTTCATCTTTCAAGATCAGTTTAAGGCTCAGGATCCAGTGATGTATAATTTATGTCTGCACAATGAAGCAAATAAACGCCCTGCACTCCAATTTTGGTCAAAAACTGTACACCCGGAATAACTTTATACCCGTAATGATGCACTGTCCATCTCAGAGAAGGAGAATCTGTTGCATTTGACAATCACGAAGCTTGTAACGTAGGCACTTTTCGGGATTGGGTCCGATGCATAAAGCATTCAATAAGATAAGGTTATGACTGACTTGGCTGATTGTATCCCGATTTAATTCATGAGTCACCGTATTTTCTCAGCACGACAAAGCCGAGATAAAATTAAAAGGCCCGACTCCAATGAAAATGTATTTGGCGAATTCGTGTTAGAGGTACGAGCTTTCAAGAACAGATGCTGTCGCACTCTCTTGAAAACCGAGGGAGTTAACCAGCAGCTCATACGCGGGACAGAACCACTTGAGCTCGTTTCAATTGCGAATTCGGATTAAGAAATTTTCATCGTCCGATTAAATCCGGTCGTCTGCCTCTTAGGAGGTGAAACCGGCTCTAAAACTACGGATTAGCGAAGACATTTCAGGCTACAATTTGCCGCTGGGCAAGTTGGGGCTAAGGCAGGTCTCCTACTTATAGAATACTCTTGTGCCATTATTGAATTTGACGTTACAGTCCAGTTTTACTTCTTTTACAGGGAAGGGCTGACTGTCGGCATCGATTTATATTTGGCTCATTATGGGCTACCTCTGGAAAGGCTAATCATAATGACCAAGTTACGTGCTGTACAAAGGAAGAGCGCAACTGCGCACAATTTCAATGGGGGCAAAGTAGTGGACAGCAGTAAAGTGCACATCGCGCCGTCCGCTCCAGCGTCCAATCGAAAGGGTGGAGTGTACCGTCCGCTTCAAAATAGGAGTGGAAACAATGACGACTACTTAGATTCACAGGTCAGTCTCAAGACAAATGTCACAGATGAACGTTACTCGACCCATTCCACGAATTTTCATCGGAATCTATTCGAATTTTAGTTTCAGAAACCGCCGATACAAGTTCCGATCAAGGCAATAGCATTTGCTACGTTTCTTTGCATGGTGGGGTCAATCTTATTGGTGCTGGGGTTGCTGGTTTGCACTGGTTACATCGATGCTAAGGTATGTTCCTCTTTAGATGAGGCTTCAACTTGAGTGCAGAATTGAGGAATAATTGGTCGATTTTTATATTCTTGTCCCAGTTCTCCGACAGAGTTTGGCCGATGATAATCATGGGGTTTCTAATGTTTCTTCCGGGCGCCTATCACGTTCGCATCGCTTATTGTGCTTACCACGGAGTTCCTGGTTTTAGCTTCGAAGATATTCCAGACTTCGACTGATTTGTACACGCTCTTCTCGTAACTGCACGCGCTCGTGCGTGTGCTGCGTTCTCTCATGTGCTCCAGTCATTAAGTAAATGTAAACTTGAATTAAATATGTGCTACATTCCAAATCACTGATGTAATGGAATAAAATTGTGAACGTTGGTTACCTAGATCTGGATTACCTTTTCTGTTACGTCTGATTTCATTATTGTTCCCGGCGCCTGAAGTGCACCGGTGAAAGTAAATTAGACTCGGAATAGGGACAATTGGTCAAGAGCCAAATCTGTATTTACATTTTCATTTTATCATTCATTCATAGTTCAAAGAACGCAGATTCGTAGACACGTTGGACCTGTTTCACCAGACGTCAAGCTGGCACGATGTCCTACTGACCTCTGACCTTCAACCTCCACTAACAGGGTTAAGTGAACTTCAAGGGCAAATTCTCCAGTTTAATTTGCCTGAAGCATTAGGGCAAGTTCACAAACACGTTTGGAGTGAGTTAAAGTGACATCGTCAATCAGCCAGTCTCTAGCTTGGAGAAATTTGGGATGAATGCGAAACAATAGTTCATTTGAAGCATGAATTAAACCAGTATCATAATCTATCATCAATTTGTCGACAAGACAATGGCGAATTCTCACACGCAAGTCTCGCAACTTCGTTCATGAGGGTCACGACCATATTCTCACTTCTTCGAGTAGAACGATCTTTCACCCCTTCGCTAAAGTCCTTCGCCCTATTTTATCAAATTTGACGTCAGAAGCAATTGTATAAAAAGAGTATATTCTCCAGAGTTCGTTCGTAACTTTGTTTCTAGTCGCTGCAAGGATCATTGGCAAGAATTTCAGCTTTGCACACACCTCTGGTGCAGAATGACATCGCCAAAGCCAAAGAGTTTCATGTATTGTGGCGCTTTCTTACTCATCATCTTCACCCAAAATCCGGAAGTAAGCATTCAATTAAAGTTTTCCACTCAATTGCTAGTCTAAGAGAAACTTGCTGCCAGGTCGCCGCGAACAGAGTTTCTCGTTCGGTCTTCGACGACATACTCGGTGGGAGTTCAACAAGCAGCAGTGAAGAACCACAAAGAGCGTCTGGTATTCAAGGTTGGTCCTGGCTGGAATTCACTTTTCATTCAATATAACATTGATTGGTGTTTTGTTTTGAGCAGACGCCAACTGCGGCCAGTATGAGATCCAGGGGAATGATTCGTACAGAATTCAATCTCCACTGAGTAATTATGGATTTCCAATGTTTTCTCCTTCCTTCTACAAGTGCCAATACAAGTTTTATGTACGTAAAATTAAGTAATTGTATTTTGTCAGGTTGAGAAGAGACTAACTTGCGAGATTTTTCCAGGGAAATAATGCCTGCATTCCAGTCATAAATTGCACCACCTTTGCGCTTCCTGACTCACCAAATTGTTCAAGCTCGGGGCTCGAAGTAACTGACCAACTCACAAAGACGCAAACGTACAGAAATCTCAACTAAAATTCATCCCCGAACTTCAAAACTCACTTGTACGGCACTGTTTCAGGTTCTGCGGCAACACTGGCCCAGTGAACGCGTCCACTGGGACTGCAGCAATGGTCGTTACATACACAAACAATTTTGCGGCTCCGTCACGAGGATTTTCTTGTCTAGTGACTTGTGCGGCACCCGGAGCACAAATAAACGCTCTGACAAATCCAGTACCTGGCCCAACACGCTCAAATTGCAGTAATGATTTCTGTTCCGTCCAAGTGACAAATTCATTCATTTCAAGTTAAGCGTCTGACCGAACTTATTTTTACGGTCGTAGCTTGTGGAGTTCCCGGTTCAAATTCTACTAATCCATCGAGGATTGTCGGAGGAAAGGACGCCCCTTCTCAGTACTGGAGATGGCAAATCATCATGGTACCAAAGGGAGCGAAAAGTCCTTTTTGTGGTAAGCAGCGAGAATCCGTATTTTTGTATTTAATGGCTACTGTCTCATCTTCCGAAGTTGTAGCATCCCCTATATATTTGCAGGTGGTTCGGTGATTAACGACAGGTTTGTGCTGACTGCTGCTCACTGCGTGGTCAACACCGGGCTCGTCACTTTTCCTGCTCTGGCAGACGTGATATTCAATGAGTACGATTTGAAGAATCAAACTGAAACAATCACGATTCGGAGAAGCATCATCGCCGCCATCCCTCATCCGTTTTACAAGTAATTGCAACTGAATTTTACACTTTTGAAACATTTGTAAAGGTGATTTCTGATTGCTTTGCAGCCCAGTGAGACAAGACTACGATTACGCACTGCTGCAGTTGACCGAGCCAGTTAATTTAACCTCGACAAGTGAACCGATCGTGACACCAGTATGTCTTCCTCCACTGAATGACAGAAGCTCGTACGCCGGTGATACTGGAACAGCCACGGGATTCGGGACGCTTACAGAGGTGAACATGGTTCAGATGCAAACTGAGTTCGATAGATCGGCTCAATTAGATTCGCATTTCAGGGAGGTCGTCAAGCCACCATTTTGCAAGAAGCTGACATTCCCATTATAACCAACAACGAGTGTAACAAACCCCAGAATTATAATGGCAGCATCACCTCACGCATGCTGTGCGCTGGGTATCCACAAGGTGGAGTGGATTCATGCCAGGTACAGTCTATAGTGATACGGAGTATCCAACGGACTATGGCCCAAGCCTCATGTTTTTATTTGTATGTTGAATGTCTTACAAGGGCGATTCCGGTGGACCATTCGTGTACAATAACAATGGACAATACGTAGAGGTTGGCATCACCTCTTGGGGAGAAGGTGAGACGCAATTCTCTTTTCGAAATATTCCTGGTCGGTGAAAACAAAGTCTTGTTTCTGGTATGACATTTGCAGGATGCGCCAGAGCTAACAAACCTGGTGTTTATGCTCGAGTTACAGGTAATAGAATTGTGAATGCAGAATCGGCACAATCGAGTCGCAATTCGCCTCGAATCGAGAACGCTTCTTGACGATCACTTGCTTGTACATTTCCAGAGGCGAACGAATGGATTCGACAGGTTGCAATGGCAGGAACATGGTGCAATGAATAAGTCCGTTCATATCAGTTGAAGACAATAAAAATGGCAATGACTTCTGTTGTTCGTGCAAATTATTCAGATTTTTGGCAAAAAGTCACGGCATAATGCTAATTTATTGGAACATTTGGCAAACGTTTGCACTTTGATCGCAACGGAATTTCTTAGCTGGATCGCAATGACACAGTCACGACGATGACTAACTCTCTTTTAGCACCTTTGAACTGCTTGGGCACAGTTACGAAGAATTTGCATCTGAGTTTTTATGCATATGGGAGTTGTGAGAAAAGAATTTGGCCTCCGCGAAGTTCAGTGTACATGCTATATTAATGATAAACCAGACAAATGGCAAATTGCACGGCTCCTCCGTCCTCGCATAACGCAGAAGCAAACAGCAAACGTCTTTAGTGCACTCGTACTCAGCCAGTAGTGCAGAAAATTTCTTCGAAAAGGAGAGCGAGAGCGATTTGAGTGCATGTGTACCCGATCGTGTACTCGCTGTCGTCATCGTGCACTAAACCACAGACTCAGCTCAGAAGTACGTGAAATTGGGTACTGTTTAGGTAATTTTGCACATGTGTACTACTTGCACTTAAAATTTGCACTACGGCCGTTGTGCTCGCCTGCCTGCAGTCTGTGTGATACGTGACTTTTGTCTCCTTTGTACCGCAACGCAGCGCAGCCAAGAAAGAACGGCACAGTGCAGTTCATCCCATCCACCTCTCTGCGCTCAGTTTCAACCAACTAACTGCAACTGTTTAATACTTAACTATGTAGCTGAACACGCATTATTCAATCGAAAAGGCCAGGTTTACCTTGGACGCAGGTAATTCAGCCTTAACTTCTTCCTATTAACGTAGCACGTAGGTTCTCGATCAAACAGATTTTCTTGCATTTCTCCATTTTAGTCCGAATTTATTTCCACGTACCTGCTGACGTTTACAAGTCAATTTGAGTTAATTAGTCGGTCGCATTTATCATAGGGTCAACAACGTCATTCTTTAAATGCTTTAAACTTGTTGCCTATTGCTTTAAAAAAAAGTACCAGCCGCGAGCAACTTTCCAGTGCTCAGGCACCGAGAATCTTCTTTGTTTAGTTTAGTACAAATCCAGTGAAAGTACCTCACGGGTCAGTCGGCTTTAAGTACACCCAGTACAATTAACTTTCATGATCTTTTATTCTGCACCTTGCAGTGATTAAATTAAGTAGTGAGAACATTTCGATCATCCTAACTGAGTTTTGGAAACTTGGCTTGTCACATCAAGTATTAGAATTTCTTGGACGACATTGGAGTTTCTGGATAAGGTAAGTCATTTACTACTTCTGTTTCGGCACAGTGAATGAATGTGTGGTTAGCTATATAATTGCGTCCTTTGTTCTGAAACGTGAATTCGGGCATCCATGCAGCATACTCCGACTAGGTTAATGTTGATAATATTTTCCAAAGCGTGCATTTGTATTTTTCTAGAAGTGACGTAGTCAGTAGTCCAGTCAAACTAGTCCGAGTAAGCTTTATAGTTAGTTGCAAGTAAGTTAGGATTGACAGTTAATGAGTCCGGTCTAGAGTCCCATAATGTATTAATAGTCATCAAAGTCATCATGAAATTCTTTCCTCCAAGATTATTATGCGAAATCGGTTGTGGTTGTGACCGGCGAACCACCAATCGTCATGGTTTGATTCGGACACTTTTGGTTAAATTGACAATTATTACAACAAATATCATACTTGAGCAACGGCGACGAACATGCAAGATGCAATATCGCCAAGTTGGTCAAATTGCGCTGATTTTAGTTATGGCCAAGCCGTTTGGATAATGACCCATGACCAAAGACGTTACTTCAGTCAACACTTTGCTAGGTATTAGGTGCCACCTTTCTCGTGGTGTAGTTTCTATCAGACTTCTAGACTTCTGGGAAATCAACCAAAGCTAGTCCACAGCCCGCTCACGCAACCATAGCCATAACACGTAAATAATCAATACGACGACTTGGAAGCTCGAGCTTAGTAACATTGGATCATGATCATATTGACAGCTATGCTATATTTGGAAGAATTCAGGCTTTCTGTGTAATGAACTAGAGAAGAACTCAAGAACCGGGTTTTCTGTGCATGTACCGGTTTGACCTGGATTCGTCCCTACGCATCCGTGTCTGAGTCTCTGTGTAAAGTTTTTTCTGTCCGTTCTTAAGCCTAAAATCACAGAATCACGTCCGCGTTGTGAACACTGACATTGTCGTCCCAAGGAAGAAAATTTAGAGTAGATTGCATCACGTGACTTAATAATTGACAAATCCATTAAATGATTCAGATTTAATTCACCAGCAAACTCTCATCCTACCATAGAAATCATAAGGATCAATCTCGCAGCATCAGAAGTTCATTTGAAACATACTCAATGATCGTGATAGTTTGTGCCGATATTTCACTTACACGTGCCGTCTGTGCAACTTTTACAGAACTCCTTCGTCGACTCCATCGAAGCAGGACTGGCTGAGCTCTGATAAGGCGATGGCGATTTATTTCGGCGGGCTTTACAGTGATCTAATTAAAGGAATGTGTGAAGCCAATTGCTCCGGGCATGGTGACTGCCTCAATGGCACGTGTTTCTGCGAGGTAGGTTCAGTGAGATACGAGGATGGAGCGTTATTTATTCTAGACGTTACAAATGTAGTGGACGACACGTTTTGTTGCAGATTAAGTTTGCTGGTTCAGAGTGTGGAGGCATGAATATGAACTACCATGTCGGTTTGGCTTCGGTTTATCTCATTGTGGCATTAGTCTCCTTTGGTCAATTATCAGTCTCATTGGCCATGTCTTGTCGAAAGAATGACAAGGGAAATCGTCTACGAGAAGCATTTAGTCCAACTACTCCAAAGACAATCTATGCTGTGGTATTTGTTGCTGCCTCGCTACGTGCTGCGTATTTTGCCGCCTCGGTAAGTGCTAATTTGATGCAACTTTGTTCAAATTACGACTCTTAATGAAGAATGTGTGTTCTAAACGATGCTTTACAGGCCACTTGGGCAGCCGATTGGCTATTAAGTCTCTTAAGTGCGTACTATCCACTGCTACTAACTGGATCCTCGCTCATCGTCTGCTTTTGGGCAGAGGTAAATATCACCTATTAGCAGTGAAACAAATTTCCAAAATGCCATTCACCTTTCTTGCTTCAGATTTTTCACCTGAGAAATGTCTGCTTCGAGTCACATCGGTTTCTATCAAAGTCATTCCTTGGCTTCGTTACATTTAATATCATCACATACTCAGTGCTGCTGGCACAATTACTCCTCGTGATCGCAAACAATGATGAGAAGGAAAAGGTGAATTAAATAATTGCTTACCAAGAAATTAACTATTTAGAATTAGTTGATAACTAGTTTGAAATAATAAATGTTTGCAGAGCTACTATCTCAACGTATTCAATGGTTGCTACGCGTTTCTTCTCTTCGTGGTGGTCGTCTTCTTTCTCATTTACGGAGTCGAAGTTTATTTCAAGGTGAGTTCAGAATATTTTCTAGTTAAGTCCAGAATTACCGATTTTTAAACCCTTTTTATAAAGCACAATTTATGACCAACATTTCCTTAATGACGCGTGCTCCCTTACCCAATAACTTCCATATACATAGTTAAAGTTGACTATGATTTATTCGAAGTATGTTTATATTCAGATAAGAGGTGGGTTTTTGCTATTGAGCCCCTCTCGCGCTCGTGACGACTTGAATTCGAAAACTGACACTTTGGCACTTGTCAGTGGACAGCAGGCACGTTTACGAATCTTAATCGTAGAACGCTTATTGTATTTCGCTTTTTGCTTGGGATTGTCTTGTGGTCTTGCGGTGCTTCGCTAGAAAGAATGTTAAAACTTGCATGATTCTGAGATTAGGAGAACATTCTAGTTTACCATTACTGTGCAATTTTCAGATCAATCCTCAGGATCGCCCCGTGAACACCTCCCAACTTAACCAGTCGAGACTTGGATTGGTTTCTCAAGCCATTATGCTACTGATAACAGTCTTGTTTATCTTATCTGACATATTGGGAGAGTTCTGGAAGAGCAAGTAAGACCAATTCCATCATTCATTTACTTTCACGGAGAACGGAGAAGGAGAAGAGTTTTGGGTTTTAAAATTACACCGTATTTTAGGGTTCCTGTGGAGAGTCGGAACTACCATGATATCCTGTTTCGAATGGTGGAAATTGGCGTGGCGCTCTGGTTTCCGTGCGTGCTTTGGAACGTTAACAGCCCTGAACAACTTTGGATCCTAAACCCCAAGAAGATCTTACGGGCCAGCAACAAGCCATTGATTTTTGTTCACGGTAAGCAACCCTTTGCATAAATACGCCAGATCGTGCCACTTCCTTTTCTTAATCTGGAAATGCGATAAAAAGTGAAGCGCACAATTTTACAACTTTGCTACTCGTAATCGTACTAAAATAAGGAGTTCTGGGTGAGTAACATTGAAGTTAATAAATTCAACATCAATGCCACGGCCAAAAGAGCATGTCAATCGCAATTCGTCAAACGCGGAACTTGTATTTCCTGTAGCCGCATATCTCTCTCATTTTATTCCCTCACTCGTTGCTTTAAAATCTCTTCAATTGATATGGTAGTATAAATAAGCTGATACAAGAAGTAAAGAGCAAAGGTGTACTTCAAAAACCGGTTTTGCTATTGTTACTCCTCTCAATAGAGTACACATGAACTAACGTCAGTCGAAAAAGATTGCAACAAGAGTTAACATTACTGGCAGTATGATTTTGTCTGTGCGTAATGGACACTGTAAACTTCTGTGCAAAAATCTTAAAGAACGCATTTTCAACAAATATTCAAAGTGGCGAAGAATCGAAGTCGCATTTGATCCAACATACAACCGAATTTTCGGAAGGTAATTTTCCGTGGATGGTGTGTGTGTGTCGAGATAACAGTCGGAGAAAAGGACAGGAAAACGCGTTCTGAGTTCTGCATTACCAGAATATTTTATTCCGAACTTTCATCTCATGTCCTTTTGTTTTTGTTTCGTTCCAGAGGAGAAATACAGTCCCGTGGAGAATATTGGCTGCTACTTCTGCTATGACCCTGAAGCAACTGATTCGGGTCCATTAATTCAGCCATGTGAATGTCGAGGTGATGTCGCAACGGTACATCACGAATGCTTGCGTCGTTGGTTGCTGACGGTGAGTCCTTGTTCTGCTTATGCTTTTTCTAGACGAAACTAAACCTAACCCGACAATGAAATGAATCGCCAATTCTCTTTCCAGAAAGCGTCATCTGGAATAGCAAGCTGCTCGATCTGCAAGACTCCTTACAAACTGGAGAGAGAAAAGTCACTGAGTTGGTCTGCTTGTTCGGATGTTTCAGCAGCACATTGGCTTCGATTCTCCCTGATGATCGCCGCAATTGGTGGGATATTTATGTCAACGTGGGCTCTGTGTCACGTCTTGCCCACGCCACCGTACAAAGTACTCGTCATTGGAATTGCTGTCATTGCTACTTACGTGATCTGCAAGTAAGCTCGATTTCATTAACTTGCTCTTCATAAAACAATGGACGGAAAAATCTTGCATAATTTTTATCTGACTTCATTTAGATTCCTGGGTCAGAGCACATATTCTGCATATCAGCAAGCCAGGGTCTCAAGTGTGAAGATTTTGTCTAGAAATCCAGAATTGCCAGTGTCTGAAACTAAAATTTAATTACTTCTCATCATTGTGATACAGAACTCATACCCTCTTTAATTTCTAACCAACGCATAGTTTTAAACAAGGATAGTATTACCGATGTAAATACGTATATTCCCTACGCAAGATTTTCATGTACAACTTCGTTACAACTTGTCAAAGTGTTAAGGATCTCTACTCTGCTGCTAAGCTACCAGGACTGAGGTCTGGTTGGCCAGCACTCATTAAAGGAACCATTACAACTCTTGTTATAAATATTTGAAGTCTAGTCAATAAATCCAAATTCACTTGCTCTTTAATGGCTCGTATGCTATATGATTCACGTAATGGATTGCCTGTTGGAGTCGCATTGAAGCAATTTATTGCTCAGGTTCAACATCAACTTTCGATAAGATGCATATTCCGTTTATTTATGAACACATGTACTTTTTATAATAGAGTAGATAATTTCATATAACACTATAAAGATATTTTCATGTATAAAAGTCGAAAATTGTATTCTATCCACAAACGATGTGATGTGAGAAACGCGTGTAGTAATCTAAAACCACATTTAACTTGAACTGAACACGGTACTGCAGTTGCCAGCGTTGGAGAGTTGTATTAGCAGAATTGATTCTAATCAAACTTGATTAGGTTCGTGTGGCGATTTGGCTTCTTTTGAGAGTCTTGAATCTTCCGACACCAGATTAAAGCTCGTGAAACGCTTCCAGCACGGAACTTGTACATTGTGCCTGAAACATTACTATTAAATCGATGTGCTCGTCAACAAATTTTGCGTAGCGTTTGATGCCTGATATACCTGTGTGTGGATCCGCCAAATTGAAAGAGTCTGGATGTACTGTATCGTCCGCCATTTGCACTTGGCAGCTAAGCGTGGACTTCATTTTGCAAGGTTCCATTTTGAAATCAGATCTGTCAGAACTGCAGAGAACAGTATGATTAGTTTGGTTGGACAAGAGAAGTTGTATTGAAACGGAACATTTTCCTGACTGCTAACCCTGTCAGAGACTTTGCAGAGTAGAAGAGTAGAGCTGAACCCCAAACTTGAACCCAATATCTTTGCCATGCAGTCATGCTAGGCTTTTTCCCGTTCTTCAAAAGAGTTTTTCGGCGTAGACAACCTTCGAGTGTAATATTTACCGCGTCAACCTGATCTTCGTCGCCGACCTTCGAATTGATTGTGTCTGACAAGTTGGATTCGCCACTTCTCTCCAGTATGGAGTCATCAATCAAATTCCTTAGACTTTCGGTACTGTTTGATTCGCTACTGCTCAGCTTTGACCTATCATGAGAGTAGATCAATAGTAAGTTCCTTCTTGAAGTTAAATATGCATGTAAGGTGTGATCAGTGAGATAAACTCAGAGGGTTTTTTTACTTGTAAGTTCTACATTTGTTGCTCAATTTCCCAATACTGCACACACATGACCAGCATGCCCTCCGACATGTATTGGTACCGTTACACATGTCCTAAGACTGATTATGTGTGAGTGAGAGGCAAAACATGAAAAATCGACTGATCAAATAAGTTAAGCTCAACTTTCAGTCATTTAAGAATTGATCCACATATTGCTAAACTGATACCAATTCCGAATTCGTCTCATCAGTCTTTACGATGGGAAGAAACCCATCACTAACTGAAGCGGAAGTTATGAGTGCAACGCAACTTACTTATTGCCCCAACTATTCGTCTTCTTATGTCCTGGGACGAATTTGGCTGGACTTTTGTTGTTGTTCGCATTTGCACTTGAAGGTGGTTCAAGCTGCAGGGATTTCTTGTAATTGTCGTCTTCCACAAACTTGAGGAGCTCGTCGATGTAACGTACGGAGCGCAGCTGGGCTTGCAGAGGGTAGATTTTTGTCATTTGGTCGTAGTTGGACTCAGTCTGATATGTCGTCACAATTCGAAAAATGTTATTGGCGGACAGGTTCTCTTTCAGGCTACCAGAAGGATTCGCCATGCTCAAGTAAACGAGATCGGTCAGATAAACACCTGGAAAAGTCAGAAATTCGGAAATATTAAAGAATGCAGCAGAGTAGGCATAACACAACACTTACCGATATACGGAATGCATGGAATTCTGAGTAAATTCATATGCTCTCTGAGCTTGGACCAGTTATCTTTGTCTGAGAATAATTCCACGTATTTTTCTATTGTTTGTTTATCTTTCTTCGGGATCACAGCCCACGTGTGATTCAGTCTGTTGGAATTATATGCACACAGTTGACTTGAGATGCGCTAGGGCCTACGTCATGATTACATTTAATAATTACCTGTAAATGGATGCGCTCCTGAGGGCAGAGATGATGGCGAACAAGGAGTGAAGATTGTTAAGTTCGTATAGACGCTTGGAGACTTTGACAAAGTAAGAAATCACGTCTGCTCTGCCCTTGCACGTGTCATGTGATAAGATTTCCTCTACAACCCAATAACTGACCTAAACGCAAGATGGTTACGATTTTGGATTAGAAACAGTTTTGTACTCCCACGCGTTTTTTCTGTATCGGGAAAGTGTGCATCAGACTTACATGATTGAAACGGCGAGTGTATCCAACAACATTCGGAGATATTTGCTGTTTGTTCTTCTTTATCCATCCACAGGAAATCAGTTCTTCCAGATCAATTTGTACAAATAACTCCAAATCAATGAATGTCAATTGATTCGCCACATCTTCGGGTGGAATTCGTGTAACTTGAAACAGGTTCGAGGTGGAGGCAAAGTTGTGATTGTTCGTCTTTCCAGGTCGTGGCAGGGAACTAAACATAGCAAAGGAGTTAGCTGTTAGTATGCAACTCATCATTCGTTACGTCAGTTGAGGAATCACGCAGCTGGAATTAACTAATGAACTGACCACAAATTTAGCGCTTACCTGGTACTGAACGTCCTCTTCGTCACTCGATGCTCGTCGTTATCAACACGCGAATGCGAATCAAAACAAGACATCTTGCGTAGTCCACGACCCTGTACAATCAAAACGGCACGAATTATGACGCCGTGTGAAAACGCGATAATCCTTTTAAAGCTCTCAGATTTTCGAGTGGCATAGAGCGAAAACGTGAAATTCTATGGAAGTCAAATTCTCCAGCACATTATCTTATCTTTACTGGAATCAAACCAGCAACAGTATTTCCTTCCGCAGTCTCAATTGTAAGTCGTAAACGCTTGACGCTTGCCCTTGTTGTTTCTAAACCCATCCTGAGAGACAACACGAAAACACGATATCGATATGACAAAAAAAGCAATTACCGCTTACTTGAACAAAAAATCTCAGCAAAATATTTAAATCAATCATCTGGGTAAGAGTACTGAAATAATTGTTGTTCTGTCGCAAACAAGACCTCTCTCTGTCACTGTCACTTTCTACGAATGAGTACTTAGTTGCGTCATTGATGTCCCGGCACCGAAACTGAACTAAAAGTAACTCGGACTCCGAATAAAACAACGAGGTTAGAAAATACCCTGACCGCAACCGAAATAATGATGTAATTTGTTTTATGACTGTAACTCTGACTAGAGCACAAGACTATGCTCAGTCCATTGGCGCCATGTGTATAATAAGTATGTTCTCACTGAAGGCTATTTTGCATGGTTTCAAGTCAGACGACTACCAGGAATATTTAGTTTGACTTACATAAGTAGAAATATGGGAGGACGACTCCCGGGGAATTTCCGAGTATCTCCCGATTGAAGACATTTCCAATAGAATTGCTGCGTTTGAGAAAGATGCCTTCGTGTATAGCTTCCAAGCTCACCTTTCTCGTAATATGGTACAGCGTACAGATGTGGAGGAAGGTCGCGTGGTCTTCTGTTTAGTGTCCTTCTTCGGAAGAACCGAATTATATTCTAAATATAAACACTGGCTAAGACGGAGAACAGAACGTCGCAACGATGATGAGATTGCCCTCTTATTCAGTACAAGGCATGCTCATATTGTTCAATGTCATCACCAATGCTTGATGCGATGCACGAACAGAAGCACGATGGGTTCCAGAAGGGCAGGGCTGAGAATCTTTGAGATTGAGATTTATGCAGAGATTTGGAATGCCAAACCGAAATTGAAAGAGGAAATCTCCGCTGAGTTGATAGTCAGAGTTGTTTCTTGCTTCAGCTTTTATGACAGGTTCAGTTGTTCAGTAATTAAATACGAATAAATCAATTTTCATCAAAGCAGTTCTTCACTTCTTCACTTATTGCGTGATAAATCTCATCTCAGGTCAAGCCACCTTTCAATAATGACTTTGTCGGTAATATCTCTGTTGGAAGAGGCTCCGTACACCGTCACATGTCAATCATTCCAGATAATTCAGTCATTCGCCTTACACCACGCCACTATTACGTCAAGAAAGTCTAAATATAAATCTCAGCTCAGGAGCAGTGTGGATTCTTCTACTCAGTTGAGATAGTACAAACTCAATTAGTACGCCGTTCCCACATTCAATTTTTAGCGAGGAGTGACAACGTTTTCATCCTTCCTGGCACCAGCGTCGATCATCTTCGTCGTCACGGCGTCTTCAGGACGACTGCTACCTGAAAAATTAAGGAAACGAACCAAAGAAGATGAGAATTACATCCACAATCTTGCCTGAATGCGTAGTAACTCATTAAAATCAAGACGTGCGAATAGTGAATTACCCTTCAGTCAATTCGGCGCGACGCAAGCGACAGTGTTTTAGTAAAACTATTCGCAAAAACAGCATTGCAAAAAGGAGAGCGTAGTTTCAATTTACCCCTACTGCAGTTTCGCACATGTCACAAGTCACAGGAAAGCTTTTATCCTTTCTCTACAATGCAAGGCAATGGAACGGAGCAACGGCAGGATAAATTGATGCGCTAATCAAATGTTTAAGAGGCTGTTGCAAAGTTCAATTACACATTGCACCCAACTACTAGCCACTTCAATTAGAAACCGCGTCGACGTCAATGTGCTGGAGACGGTCTTGGATGAGAAAGTCCACAATTGGGCTTGCTAGGAAGTTCACTGTGCAAAGCTTCTGATGACTCATAGGCTTATATCGCCTCTGCCTTTTAGTGCAAAAGTTAGTCATACTACGCTTTCCATTTCAGCAGTTAGTTGAAGCATGGAGAGGGGCTTGTTGCATGTTGCATTCGAAATTAACTACATAAACTTGAACATTTGCAACCATGTTCAGCATTGGTATAAATTGGAAATTTCTCGCCAAGCTATAAAGCGATTTTATGAGTTCTGGCTGAGCACGCTTCAAGGAACCCGGCCCGCAAGAGACTCGCACTCGCATTCTTCAATTTAAAATTTCAATGTGCACTATTTTATGAGATATTTTATGGGTTCTGGGTAGTCTCAACATGAAAATAAAAACAGGACGAAGAATTTTGCAGAAATTTCCGAAATGCGCCATATCCATTTCCCGCCTGCTTCATTTCTCGAGAACGGAATTCCGACTTGTAAAATGACATGGCTTCTTATAAAGCGCTGAATTCGAAATCACTGCAACAACAATTTTTACATAAGTTGCTTAATCGTGAGATTTCGCACCAGTAAAAATATGGATGCATTCGAGACATGTCAAACGAAACTAGAAACGAAAAACAGCTACTGCTACCGCTACGGATCATTTTTCAAAAAGCATGCTGCAGCAGAATTCTAACTTTGCGAAACAAACTATTTGCGAAAAGCTGAGAATTTTGTTTTACCTTTTGCTTTGATGATTGCCGGCTGAGGAAAGATTCGATTGCGAGGTGGGTACGTTGGCCTTGGAGCAGTTTCAGGATTCAGTTTTGGAAGCAGGAGATGACGAAAGAACTTCAATTGGCAGTAGTTGACAGATGAATTGTTCTCCAGTTCAGTTTCCGTTCTTTTGTTCAAAAGTTCACATTCACACGTATGAGACAAGTTTGTTCTTTGCAGAACTTGAGACGATGTGTTATGATGGTGCAGCTCAAATGAACACTTGTTGCTGACTAATATTAATCTTATGCTAAGCTGGCAGGGTAAATGCTGTTCTTATTTCTTATTACTACGTCTTTACATTTAACTTGAGTTGTTCTGACTACTAGCTTTATTGCTACTACACTGTTATACACGGTGCTAACTAATATCGACGAGTTGTTGCAAACGAAATTGCCTTGCTGTAGCTCACCAATTATAATTACGCAATAAGTATCTATTATGCACTTGTACTTGTAGAAGATGACAAAGGAAATAGGAAATGACTTATTTGCATCCAAGAGGTAAGAAAATTGCTATTGGAACTGGAGGACATTACAAGTGTAATTGCATTGCTCTTGAAGAGGATCTTTCAAGTTTGTACTTACGACTCACGGCAGACCTCAGAAAGTAATACTTTAACTATAAGCTCTGTAAGAAAACGTAGCCTCCAGTTCAACTTATCCAACTGAGCTACGGAAGACAACTGCCCAAATCGAAGCGTCGAGGTCCGTCGGTTTTGTCTCAGTTGCTGCAAACGGCTGTCTTGTCTAACGTCGCTATCACCACTTGTCGAGTAAATAGTAAACAGTGAACGTTACAGAAGTATCACGTAAATTGTTACATTACGTCGTTCTCATTCTTGATGCAACCGCGATTACACAATCATAATATTTATAAATATATACTCAGTCGTCGCACCAATAAAATTGTAAACATCGGAGGCAATGCACGGCTGGTTACTGCTGTGATGTGACGCTCTGTTTGTACAATGCGATCGGTATTTAAACACTTATCCAAGTCGTGATACGCGAGATCAGATCATACAATTCCATTCCTCACATTTCACATTAAGCTTCTTCGTCCTAGTCAACAATCACTGGACTGGACACGTGATATTACTTAAACACTGTTGCAATGCCTGTGATTATGTGTTAAAGCTAAGTGAGTGATTATTCAAAAAGAGGTGGTGGCATGTGGATTGACGAATACCGACGGCTGATAGTCCAGAGAGACAGGAAGGATTTAGATAAAGGTGCTATTTGCTAAGGTTATTTACTTAAGATACACCTGACAGAACCAATTCCTTCTAGTTGATGAGATTTTTACTTCTGGAAAGACGTGAAGCTCTATACACGTGTATTGGCAGTTATGTCAACGATAAAAATTGCATAGCATGTCGCAGTTCACAACCACGGTACGATTTTATACTTACACCTAATGTAATTACAACAATGTATAAAGTCTCAGTGACTGTGTGATTGCAATGCGCACAACTCGATATTGATTATCTTAAAAAGTTGTATCAAAGTCAAATCAGACTAGAATTATTGTACACTAGAAATAGACTGCTGGACAACCTCAAACAACTGTACGAAAGTAAACAACCGAAGTAGCGTGTGAAAATTGCAATTGGTAACCGGTCTGACTGATCAGTCTCTTCTTTGCTGCAAACTGTGATCTCGTCTTAAATTTGGAGATTACGACGAATCAGAAGCGAAAACTCGATGCCTTGCACACTGTATCAAACTGTTTTAGTCACTCACTGATCACTCGTATTGCTTGCGAAGCTTGTTAATCTGATTTCTGATATTAGTATTCCAGCAGTTGTACGAACATTTGGACTTCAACTCGTATACAGAATTCGGTCTCTAATCTCTTTGTAGTTGTAGTCAGTGTGTTAGTCATACGTGTATTGTTGCTGCACTTTTTGCCCCGGCACTGCACCCAAAGTCTTTTAATATGATTCCCTTTTCACGAAAACATCTGTCCTGGTCATGGACTGCTGCCGCTGCGCTGGTCTTTTGTTGCACTGCGTATTGCGTTAGTGTTGCATCAAACCATTTAACAAAGTGTAGTATGAGTTTTTGCAGACGCACTTTGTAAATATACATGAAATATGAAAATGGAAGTCCAAACAATGTGAGTCACACTCGAAGAGTCACACACAGTCACGAATCAGAGAATCAGAGCCCGAAGGAAACACGACAGGCCACAAACATTTGGTTTTTGAAAGATAAAATTCAATTTTAATATTTTTAATCACGAATGCGCATTCTGGACACTCTCCATGCTGAGCATGAACTCAAATAACCCAAAACAAACTGTCCCACTTGCCCGAGTTCACGAAAGCTATGATTCATACGGCATATTTCCGATATCGGGTCTCGACATGGCACTCGTGCATCACCGCTCCCGTGTCTCTCTCCTCCTACATTCCAAAGGACTTGTCTTCGGATTTCCAAAAATAAACCACCCACGGAAACAACGATGCGGCAATGGCAGTACGTGCCTCATGGCCTCCATGGCGAATAGAACCTCGGCTCTTTCTCACAATCCCCCACGCAACGTACACACCATGGCATGGGCGAGATGCTTCATTGAAGGTTCTTTGATTATAGATCTGGAGTTTCTGGAGAGATGAGAAATGTGGTTCAAATAAGTTAGAAAATCCTAAAGGTATGAAGCGACAACAATGAGAAACCACAATAAGATTGGTCAATCGTTTAAACTACAACACGTACACCTTAGAACATTGTTGGAGTATCAATGCCACTAGTTCGAACAATTTGTTGTTGGACGTAACCTTAACTTTTGTTGAATCAAATTCCCCGCATGATTCTTCCTAATGACTGAGATTAGTACATTACACGCGCCTTGTTTATAAACGGAAAGTTTAAAAACGAATATTTTTCCAACAAGTTTGAAAAATGAACACCGTGAGCTATTTATAATCAGGAAAAAATTAATCAACTCTGGAGTTGATTACAACGAGAAAAAACAAGTTCAGAGAAGAAATCATTCTTCTGGCCGGGTATAATTTCAGATTCCCAAGACTTTCGTTGTTTCATTAACTAATTAGTGTTGAATTTCTTAGTGTTGGGAAAAATCTAGTCGAATTTTAGGAAACTATTTTCAAGTCTAGCGTTTCAATTGAGTCACGTTAGCTGACAATGGACAGATTCGTCTAAGGTGTAGCAGTTACGTGACTCCAAACAGCCTGAAATGACTATAATTTGCAAAATTTTGACAAAATCTCATCACACGTTAGTTAATGGAGAAAACAAAATACATGACTTTCGAATCAGACTCCTCACACAATTGTTTAAAAACGCCATTTGCTTTCAAACATGTCTCCGTTTTTAAGCAAGCGCATGTAATGTACTATTGTTAAATCGATAGACCGTTATTGACTATTCATTTACTGCCCTCGCACTTATCTGTTATGTGTTGGTGATGTAGTTTATATAAAGTTGAGTTCCGAGTTAAATATTCGAGTTCTTTTGATAATCAGAATGACTCCATTTTCCAAATTATCTCCTTTGTCTTACGAATTGCACTCCTGGGAGCTGGAGAAAAGGAAGCACAAGCTAGCCGATCTGGATCGTCAATTGCATGGAGAGTTCATCATTTACACAGAAGCTCAGCGTAACTTTTACGAAGAATTGAAGGCAATTCAGACCAGACATCGTAAAATTCATGAATCTCTTCCACTAATGCTGCATTACGTCAAGGTGTCGTCAGAAGCCTTCTACCTAGCAACTTTTACAAAGACTCTGAAATCACATTATTTCTCTTTGCAATTTTTCAGGCTCTTCATCACGAATATAAAAAATTTGGTGACAGGGCAAACACTTCGGATGAGAAAATCAGACAGGGAGCTGATGAGCAGAAGCACTTACAGAAAGAATTTGTTTGCTTGCGAAAACTAGACCACGGGACACAATCGCGTCTGAACGCTTTTCTCATATTTAAACAATATTTGGAGAGCGTCTGTACAGAGAGTAATGGCAGATTCAAGTCCATCCCAAAATTACTGGAAGCTTTTGCATCTGTGGGCAGGAAGAGGCAAACCATGCTTCAAAGAGTTCAGGAGGCCAGATTGAAACGCATTGAAAGGCAGAACGAGCTGAAACGACATTTTGTGGTTGGTGACTATCAACAACTGTTAGCTTGTTTTCATGTTCTAGTTTATGTATTTCAACCGTAGGACTCCGAGTTCGAGGCACTGAAACTGCAGAATCGGATCGGGCAGTTGAAGCAGCGCCGAGAGAAACTTGGTATGAAACACGCAGATCTGGAGACCGGATTGAGCAGGATTAAATCTGTGAAATCGAAAGAGATGCTGGAAATGGGAAGCCTGCATATGGCAATTGAAAATTTGTATGTGCAGGTCAGCCAAAGACTTGGACGTCGGGCTAAGGTATGCAGATTCTACAAGTGTGAACCTCTGATAATAATTGCGTTTAACAGATTGATTGCGGCGATTCAATTGGACAGCTCGCGTTTCTCGAAACCGCTCTCCAAGACATAAAACAGCTGGTCGATAGAAGTCGGGAAGCCATCACGGTTCCTGATACAAATCTGGTCATAAATTAATTCGATCTCAGAAGTATTAACGGATATTATGTGGTCATTGTTTGTTTCGTCATTGTGTACTTCATTTGATTAGACCTAATACGAAATTATGAAATTGTCAAGAATACAACTATAAATTATTAAATCAAATTAATTAAGTATTGCTTACCATGAGATTAGCCGTATCGCTTATTGCGTGCATTGTCATCCTATATACTATAATATGTAAAGCAGCATTGAGAATTATTCTGGCTTCTTGCTATTAAATACATAATTAGCTGGAACACATGCGTTGAGCAAGTAATTTAACAAATTAAGGCAAACATAAATTGAATACTTATCGGCTGCTTGTGGGGGATATTTCAACTCAGAATCTAGGTAATACTCTCGTTAGTCCAAGGTGATAATTTCAACGCCCATATCGTTGGGTTGCGATGGAACTCCGTCATCCGATGTGGTAGCCAACGGATCGGATTCGAAGAGGTTCAATGCTAATCGCTTCTTTTTCGGTGGGAGAGGATATGACTTTTCTTGCGACTGGCGAGTTGGAGCCGGAGCCATAGGATTCCCTGAAAGCAGGAGCAATTTAAACTTATGAAGACATGACAAAGTCAGATACTAGCAGTCAACAAGTTGGTAGGATTGCGCACACTTACAATCTTCTTTCAGGCTTTGCTCATATTGAACTCCGATTTCAGGATGAAGTGACATGAAATTGCCTGATTGCACACCTCTATTTCTGCTAAAGTCAATCACATCAGGTGAGTTCCCACACGGAACTACGAAGGAATGGCAGTGGGCTTTCGGCGGTGTCAGATCCAATGGGTCTCCTTCTGGTTCGCCTTGCTTGCAATAGTCTTTCGGACTAAGCAAAATGTTTGCTCGAGCACGAAAAGGCGACGTGTTGAACTTCAAAACAGGATACTCTTCAGGAGATTTGGGCCGATTTTGACCAATTGAAGAAGTGTTCAAAGTTTTTGAACGTTTATTGTGATCTGTTAAGACAGACCTTGTTTTTTTCTGAGGATTACTCTTCATTCCCTGAACCCTATCAAACAAGCTTTCACCGCTCTTTCTTCTCTGCGCCAAGATGGACGTATGCTGTTGTTTTTCGCCAAATCTATGTGGCTGGGAACCTTCAATCGTTCTTTCTGTTTGGGACAACATCGCAGAAATTTGTTTTTCAAGAGAATATTTCGGGACTGGAATAGTCTCAGTGGGTTGGCTTGAATCTCGAGGAATGATTTGGTATTCTTCCATCTCCATCGGATCTGAATTCCAGACATCTCGAAATATTCCGCCTCTGGAACCCGGTAGTTTGGTAAACTCTGAGGAAAATGCTGAACTGTCTCCACTGAATCCTTGCGCTTCATCTTGTGGAGACTCAGGCAAATGTCGTTGGTTTAGCTGAGCGTGAATGTCTGAAGAGACAGTCTTATCAGTTGCACGCTTTCTTCGTTTCTTCAACGATGTTGATAAGTGCTGGAATAAGTTCGTGCGAATAGTGACATGTTTCAAGATTTGCTGGAGGGAATGTTGAAGTAACTTGATTTACCTTTAGGGAAGTTAGGGAGAGATTTCTACTGCACGAATTTGGGTGTTTGCCTCCTGTCGATGGATCTGTTTGCTGAATCTTCGTAGTCCACGCAAGATGTTGGAAGTACCGGAAGGCCTTATCCATAGTCACAGCCAGTTTGATTCCCTCATTGTCAAGTTGCTTCAAATTCAATAGTTATAAAACAATAAGTCGAAACCCGCAAGTTCATTCTGTATAAATGCGCCACTTACCCTTTCCTCCAAGTAAACTCTGTACGATTCCTGTAACAGACTACCCAGTGCGTTTTCCTTAGCAGTCAGTTTCTGCAGCTTTGCATAGGAACCAAATATTGATATCGCGGTTATCATGTCATGCTTGTTTTTGACAAATAATCGGTGAGCAGCCTTTGCACAACTTGCCACTGCCATAGCTGAGTATTCTTCTCTGTCACTATTGTACAAGTACTGCTTGTCAGGGTCAGGGATTTTGGACAGTTGTACTCCGACTTCTGCTAGCATCTCATGATCATCACAGCTGTCCAGGACTTCGATCAAATGACGCACTGTTTTGGACATGTGATATGAGAAGCTTCCGGTTCGGTCAATGTCATCAACAGGACTGCGCCAGATTCCCTGAATGTGATAACAACATGGAAGTAAGTATAAAGAGTATTTAAAGAGACAGTTAAAAAATTTAACGTGGTAGACATACATTAAAGAAATTATTTGGTTTCCTGTCGGTAAACAAGCCCGGACTTTTCTTCTTCTCACCACCACCACCACCATTGCCTAGCAGCCACTCTTTGCACATGCCCAGACTTTCTTTTCCAAATTTGAAGTACGTGTAGGATATGCGGAAATACGACTTGTGATGTGCAGAAAAACGGGACAAACACTCTTCAAAAGCTCGCACACACTGCGAAATAATGGCCGCATACTTCGAGTCTTTAAAGTACGGATTGATTTCAATGGATCTTTTCGTTTCCTTCTCTTTCGCAAAAGCCTCATCCTCTCGTAATTTTGCAGCCCGTCTGGCTTCGTCTTCCTCACGTATCTTTTCGCAAAACGATGATAGTGAGAAGGATGTTAATGGGGCTGGTGTGACGGGGGTATTGTCTATGTCCTCAATCTTATCAGACGATGACTCTGTTGACGAAGAGCCCTGTGTTGAGCTTTGGGACGCAGGAGAGCCTTGTGACAGTTTGTCCTCGTTTTGTGCGCTTAGCACTATGACTTTGCTGAGCATATCCTCCACGATCTGCTTAACTTGAGTGGATTCCTGAATCGTGACACAAATCATTGATTGACATAACTGAATAGATTCTTTCTTTCATAAATTAAGTTCAAAGCAGTAGTTAATACAAACCGGATAAAGGACTTTTTCCGCCAACTTCTTTTTTCTTGACTCTCCGTCCCGAACCAACTTCGCCTTCATAAACGGACTGTCTGCGGCTCGGTCAAGGAACATTTGCAGTAGCTCCTCCGTTCCTACACTATACTCGTGCTTTTCAATATAGCTCATTATACTTGCATGAATTCTGTAAGAGTCAAGTGCCGCAACATGTGATTAAGTGTAAGAAAAAATTGCCTAGAATGATTTCTTCACCTGTAGTATATTTCAAGAGCTTCAACGGCCAAGTCTGATGAATTGTTAAAGCTTATTTTTGCCGGGTACGCAGCATTTTGTTCGTGCAGCAGTTGGCCGGCCATCTCGTACTGAGACAGGAATTTCTCTGGGCTGTCTGAGTGCACCTTCTCTGTGACTTTTCCAAGCATGTAGTGATGGATCCAGATCTCTTGCTGAGAACAGTGCTCGGACGAGTCATCTTCTTTGGCACGTCCTGTAGGCCTCAGAACACCCTTCTCGAAGCATTCGGTCGCTAGAAGGAGCATCGCATTTCTCTTGGTCTGAATGTTTTCAAGGTTCGAATTGTCTATTCGCGTGGAATGTTTCCTCAGGTAACGGCTGTAGTTCGCGTGCATCGCGTATGCAAATGAGCCGAATTCGATTCGTAGTTTTGTACTAGATGGTTCCAGATCTAACGCAATTTGAAAGCATTTAACGACGACATTTGCTTGTCTCATAACATCTTGAATTGTGACATTATCCCAGGAGTTCATGCTGGAGTTTATGATTTCTGCTTTGGCTAGAGCAATTGCTGCCCAAGAGTCAAATCTGAAGGCGTTCAGAGCCAAGTCCCACGTATAAAATTCGATCGCCTTGTCCCACTCCTTTGATTTGAAGTGATGATCAGCAATTAAGTAGTAAATATTCCGGAAGGTTTCTGGAAAACTTTCAGTTGACCCGATGGGATCGACTTCAGGCTCGTCGTTCATGCGTTTTTGCATATTTTCGAATGCCTCTATTGGTAGCATGCTGGTCGGAATGACAGTCAAAATTCGCTGGAACAATGCTTCTTGTTCTGAGTTGGTGTTCTCGAACGAGTCGAACTCTTGAACTTCTTTGGGTGCGTAGTATTGAAAGAGCAGTTCACTTTTACACAAATCCAGTGGTATTCCGCTGCTGTTGTGGTCTGCTAGGTGGCGAATTTTACCTCTCTTTGTCGGGAAGCAATACAAGCAAAATATGGCCTGTTCAATGCAATGACTGGTTTCTTCATAATCCGCGTACTCCTCTGCGTTCACCAGGGACTGGAGTGTGTGCAAAAGCAGTCGTGCCTCATCTTCAAGACACCTGTTGTACCGGCTGATGTATTTGTGGGCGAACTTCAACAGTACGACAGAGCTTGGCGTGCTTTCTTCGAATATGTACAAATACGCTTCTTGCTTCTCGACCTTCTTCAATAATGCGTGAAGTATACACCAGGGCAGTGTCCACAATTTTCCTGCTGTGAAATGCTTTTGATCATTCGCAACGAGAAGGTCGACCATGGTGACAATCACTTGTTTGCATTCCTTCATGCTTAGCACAGTCTCGGATGACAGGCAGATGTACTCCAGCATTTCCATACACTTTACGAGCACAGGCTCATGTTTTCGACATTTCAACGACCCTGCAATGATTTTGAGCGCTTGATTGAGGCATTCACTAAAACTTTTAACCTGAAAATAGGCATCTGTAAGGTAGTATCTGTGCATTATTTCAGTTTCTTCAGGTCCATCGCTTTTTAAACAGAAGTCGAGGATTTCTATCAGATCTTCGTACATCTTCGCCTCATAGAGCTCATTCACTCGGCCAATATTTTCCAAGTTCTGCACAAAGTACTGCTTCTTTTGAACAGTGTCGATTGAAATAATGTTATCCATTTTAGTTGGGATTCGTAATGGAGTAAAGTCCGATTCGGACGCCAGGCTGGTTAAGACGATATTCAGGAAGTACATTGGGTTTTCATTTCTTGAGCGTCCTGAATTCATAGAGTGCAAACAGTGCTTTGCCATTAGCCAGCCGTATCTCGCGCAAAACTTCTTATCCTCCGTCCATTTCGCAAATTCGTGCATTTGAACTATTTCGTTAATGCGGGTGTTGACGTGGTTCCCGTCTGTCTTCTTATCGAAGTTCAGTTCCAGCATGGCTAAGACGACCAATGAATCCGATTCAATATTTGAATCAGACTGTTTAATACAAAACAAACTGGGCTGAGGCAAGATAGATCTGGAAATCATTATTCAGAGCAGATTATAATAGTTTCTGAAATAGGGCATCAACTATTTGTGTTCAGTAGCGCTACTTACCTGTACAAAACGTATAATTGTAAGTAATAAGAAGCAAGTTCGTCGGGCCACTGCATTTCAGTCTTCAGGGATAAAATTGTCATCACTTGCACTACTAATTCTGGAAGACTTGGTCCAGCATTGCTTTTCAAGAACGTATCCACATCTTCCGCTTCCCGTTCCGTTCCGAAATACTGATCATGTACTTTGTAGCCTTGAGCATTTTTCTGAGGTGTCAAGTTTACCCCGTGGACTTTTTCTTCGTCGCCCAAAACCCTGACAAATTGTAATTTATTAAGCAACTTTCATATCAATGATTCAGGGCATGTAAAGAAACATAAAGTATGCGCATACATCAAAGATTCGGGGATTATGTTTCGTAATTTGTCACCAAAGTTTCGTTCCTTAGTCAGATTGGTCTGCGTCGGCATGACCAAGCTACCTCTGACCCTTTGTGATCTCCTTTTGCCTTCGAGCTGCCACCACTTAAGATCTCGCTTGGGCTTTTTCTTGCACATGTCGAGCTCCTTTGCAGGCTCACCACTATCCGTGTTTTCAGCAGTCTTATCGCTGTTTTCTGAACACAGCAAACAACATTATCAAACGTTCGACTACACATATTTTCTTATTTTCTCACCTTCTATTAACTCCGTGCCATTTTCAACGCTTGGCGGTAGGGCTTCTTTTTCGTCGGAAGAGTTGCGCCTTGTTGCACAGGCGGAACTTTGACTCATCTCATCCTGACCACCCTGACTGGAAACGTCGTCTGCAATCTGAATTTGAACTTCCTCATTAGGTGTAGAGCATTCTGGTTCCTCAACGGGCGAGGCATCCCAGGGTACGGAATTATTTCGAACGAAACATATTCTCCTCATAGGTGTCTGTTCAGTAAATAGAGGGTCGTATTAATAGGTGAAGATTTTAAATTCCACTAAAAAATCTGTCGCATACCTCTTCACTGTGAAGCTTGGGATGAAGATCCTTCACCACGCGGCACAATTCTGTCCATGATTTAATATTGTCTACATTCACGTTTAACAATTCTTGACTGCTGAAGCTTTGGCTTCGACATTTCAATTGTTGACTCTTCTCTTTCTGAAGTTGAAAGAATTTTCTGACCTCCTTCAAATATTTTTCCTTCCAAGAAATCTCGTAGGGTAGTCCACCAGTCAATTTATCAGAATTTGGAATATGCTTAGGAAGGCTCTCTTTTAAACACGGAAGAATTTCAAAAACAAAATCTCGAAATACCAATCCTTTTATGAAGTTCGGATCCTTTCCCAGGCCGTGCGCACAGTAATATAGGCAATCGACGTAGTCAGCCAGCACGTAACTTAGTGTGATAAGATATTCGATTGAATTCCAGTGCGAGGGATTTCTCTTGAAGACTTGACTGAATGCATGTTTCGCAAGATCATATTCCACGAGCCTCACAGCAACAACTCCAATTTTATTCCAAAGTGTGAAATTGTCTGAATCCAGAGTAGCCGCCTCCAGAAGAACTCGAAGAGCGTCTTCGTGGCTGGGTATCAACTCGCAATAAATCTTGCCAAGTGTCTTCAGGCATCCCAGTCTCAGCTGTATTTGGAGTGGGCAAGATGAGTTTGTAGGTTCTTCGCTCTGAAATGCAAGTAAATTATTGCTGTGCAAACTATTCAAAAATTATTTTTGCAATGGATAATAGTTATTGGAACTGCTGAACAGCAAAGGCGACTAATGTCAAACCTGTAAATATTGTGATTCCAGTAGCCTTTCCAAAATGTCTGTTGCCTCCCGCACTTGCGATTCGGACAAGAGTTGTAAGGCTTTTTCGTATAGTGTGAGCACCTCCGCCTCCTAGTCATTAATGCCATTAAGCAAAGTCATTAATGTCAACATTGACCTTTCTGCATGAAAGGGATTAGCTTGCTTTCCAAAGTAGCACTACAAGGAAGGAGAGGAAGATGTACAGATGCCATCAAAACCCGCTTTATCTAACCTGGGCTTCCCTTGAAGGTCCCTTCTGCTGGTCATCGGAGTCAGAATCGCAAGCCTCTTCGTTTAAGGCTCGTATCTTGATCATTTTCTGGCTCTTAAATCTGCTGGCGTCTGCAGTCTCTTGTAGTCCTCAAGAATTCACGATTCTATCTAATCAGCTGCATTGAATGGAAAGTCTGCAAGATCCAACCCAGTTAATGCTTCTGTTACAATGATGTACTCTTACATTTTTCAAGCGCGTGGAGGCACAGGTCGAAAGAGCAATCGAGCTGATACAGTGGCACTCCACTTAGATACCAAAATCAGTTAATGTTATCATGTCAGGACCGTGCAAATTCTTCCACGCCCCGACTTTCCTAACTCCAAAAGCTTGTCTTTCCACAATGAGATTGAAGAAAGTGTCAACTCGAAGTTCGACTCTTTTGAAACGCGCCATTCTCACAAGTTCACATACTCACTATTTCGCCTTTTACGAAATACTGCGAGCTGAGTTGTCGCAAAGACGGAATTTTGGCAATTATCAAAAAGGCTGAAACAGAGTCTAATTAATTAGTCGGAACTGGTAATTAATTCCAGCATTTCTTGGCTTGAGCTGTGAGAATAAATGTAGAACATTTTAGTTTAACTTGCAATTCAAGTTACAACATAATATTACTTAAAATCTGCGCTGTTTGAATTGTGTTGACGAGAGCATTAAATGGCATGGTAGGAGATAAGTCAGGGGTTACGAAGTCAGAGGAATCAAAACGTAAGACTGTGAGGGAGATAATCTTCGGCAGGAAAGGTATTATACTCAGATAAGATAATCAGATGAGGATTAGCTGCAAGTACACTGGATGTACCATACTTGCAAATTTGCGTAGTTACGATTACGATTTTGTGACGATTTTCTTCATTCGTGCAGAATAGAATACAGCAATCATGGACCGCAGAGAAGGAAGAACTCATCAATCTGGAAACAATTACTACTCGAGCTCATCGAAGAACACATCCGGTGAAAACTACCAGCAGCAGTACGTTTCCTATCCAGGCATTAATCATCAGTCGCAACAGTACGCACCTACGCCGGTCAATACTCAGCAGTCGTCGCAGTATTATAGTAATCCAAACAACCCGGCGTTACACCAAAATCATTACTATACTCCGAGTGCCCAGGGGTACTATCCCATGTCGACGCAGTATCCGTCGGCTGCTCCGACACGACCACCTCCTCCCTATCAACAACAGCCTCCACAAGCGCAATACCACCAGCAGGCTCAGTACCAAAATCAATACTACCCGTATAATGTCAACCCTTCCTTACCGGTGCCTCCGCCATTGCCTCATACAGCACCTGCACAGCAGCCAAGCAACAGCAAGGACAAAGCGAGAACCGATGCTGATGTAAAGAAATCAGCTGCCTCTGCTCCAGCCAAGTCCAAGTCAAGTCCACCAGTTGACGAAAAGAAAACCGCCGTCGCACCGATTATGGTACCCCATTCAGTTTGCATTAATTTAAAGATTTTGCTGTTGAAACCTAAAGCGCGAGAGAATGAACTAGAAATTTGTGATCTAAAAGTGGTATAATGTTAACGCCACGGAGACAGAATGAGGAATATTTTTACTAAAATGCTTTGCTGTTTCTGTCCCTTCAAGTAGTTCCATTTGTAACGAAAGCAACTAGAATAGATCAGCAAAATCCACTGTGTATTCCATCGCCTGTAATTTGAAAGCTTTTCACAGGTTGGTAAGAGACGGGGCAAAGGAAAGGCACTTCCAACTGGAGTCGTGAAGAAGACGAGGACCGAAGAGCCCGAATCTGCGAAGGTAGCTAATTCGAAGCAAAGCTTTCCACATTTTTGTTCAAATACTTTTTCATTCCGTACTGTTTCTGAAACTAGGATTCGTGGTCGCAGTACATGAAGGAAGTCCGCAAGTATAAAGATCAGACCTGCGAAGACGACCGAAAGAATCGTCCGTTGGTGAAATGAGTAGGAAGATTCGCCTTGTTAATCATTTCCACCTTAAAGAAATTACTACTAGGTTTAGTTTCTATTTGTAACTTTGCTAATTATTCAAGTGAGTCAGCAGAATATTTACAGGAATTAAGAGGACACTGTCTTGAAATAATGAGTAGATATTAGTGAAACTCGAAATGATGGGTATCACACTGCAGCGCAGGGAAGTATGGCAACTTTTACTCAGTCTTTTACTCGTATAGGTTCAGAATTTCTGTTTCCGGATTTTAAAGTAAGATGAACTTTGTAGTAGGGTTGTCAGGGCTATCGAAAGTGTTTTATTGGAAAGGTTCAAGTACTTGCTACTGTTAAAATGTTAGATAGATCAACCAGGTCAAATTGTTCTAATTTTTAGTTCATGAATAATTTGTATTACCTCAGTAAGATAATAAATGAACCATGTGGGGCATTATTTCAATGTTTTGAGTTGTTCACGACGGTTTTGTGATTTTAAGATGAAGAAACACAAAAACTAATGCTTTATTGAATTTCGGAAATTTTAGGAATTACATTACAATTCAACCTCATAAGCATAGTTTACAGACGAAATTTGATAAACCCGAATTCACTATTGCTTACCTTTCGCCATTTCTTCTCACCCAAATGGATACAAATATAAATTCTGATACAATGAGCTAGATAATTTCGACTATAATTTAATCTCAAGATTTAATGTTGGAGTCTTTCGCAAGTCAACATGGCTATCGACAGATAGAATTGCATTGCTACTTCTAATTCATAAACTTTGTGCAAAAAGCGTTGGGGAAAATGGATCAAGCAGTGCTCTGGGCGGGTGTGACATTAGGCCTGAGTCATGAGTGAAGGTAAGGTACATACTTTAGCAATACGTCGGCAATCTCATTCAAAATAAGCCATTGTCGACAAAAACCTCAACGAAACCTAAAACTTACAAGATTCAGGAAATTATGAACGAGTAACTAATAGGTGAAAGTTAAGCTATCTGAATCCTGTACGATCATGTCGATTGCGAATTTAAGTTTGCCTCATATTCGAACATGACGGATTGCAATTTGACAGAGACGCAGAAAAGATAACTCCGATATTAATAAATCAAAGACTCATAGCTCCGTACTGGCAAAACTGGCGGAAGCGTAGTCAAAGACTCGTAACTCCGTGGCAGAGTCGTAATTGCATCGTAACCACGCGGAAGTGAAGCCAAGGTCTCATAACTTCGTACCGCTGGTAAAGTGGCGGCCTGTGACCTTGCCAGTGATACGACCACCTTCTTGTGAGACAGGTCAGTTCGAACCTCACGAGTTTCCCGATCAGCTTGTTCCTTCAACTGCAAACCGGAAAATCATGTAAGGTTTGTTCTGAATTCTGATTGCGACGAAAAGAGATAATCGGTCAACTTACTTTAACCTCAGATTCAAGACGAAGCTTCGCAGCTTTTACTTTCTGTTGCAACTCTTTAATTTCGTGCTGCAAGCGAGCTGCCATGATCTTGTAATTTGCCTGGAGGAAGTAAAAAGCATGTAGCTATGATTTCTGGAGTTAAACAAACGAACTTTTTGAGTTCGAACCTTCTTTGAAGGGCCATCGCGGAGTCTCAATGGCAAATCTCGCCCCTCCAAATGCGCCAGCAGGCGTCGATGCACAGTATTCAACTCAGATCGCAGTGACGTGCAGTTTGACTCGAGTGGTCTCGTCATCGATGACTCTTCAATGTACTTTTTGTGCCAGTATTCGTGTCGCTGTAAATCAAATTTGATTAGATACTCTACTATATAAACAGTTCTGGTCGATTGCTATGTTCATTTACCCTGTTGATCTTCTCTCGCTTCTCCTTCACCCTCGCCTGCAATTCATTCGCTTGCTGAATCAATTCAGCGCGTCGCACTTCCGCGTCATGTCTGAGCTGCACAGTTTCTGCAATTTCCCTTAAAATCGTGTCCCCTGCAGAACAAAAAGGCACTATCAGTCTTGAAAATTTATAGTCATGAATCCATTTTCTTAAATGTAACGCTGTTTTGACATTTCCAGTTCAACATATTTTTAACGTTTGCGCGCGCCAGACTTTTGACTCACTTTGACCAGGGCCTGCAGGCAATTTTACTACTGTATTTGCTGTCTGCTGGATCGCATTTGCCACGCTGACTTGCTGGCGGGGCACGGAGTTGTTACTAAACTTAATCACGTAACCCGTGGACGGTGTTGCTGAGTTGACAGTCTGAATGCACTTGTCCATCATCTGTACTGGGCCTGTTTGGCGTACGCGAACCGTGTAGAAGTAGCCCGGAGGCTCGCTTCCACCCCACCCACTGTACGAGTTCGGAGTCGGAGCTGAGGCGGTCGCATTGTTGTAAGGTGATGAGTACATTGTTTGCATGTTTGAGTCTTGGAGCAAGAGTGGGGACAGTGCCAGCGCTGTGTTCGAATTGTCACCAAGAAAGTGCATAGTGGCCCTCCGTGTGGGGACACGCGCGATGGGAATTGTGTTGAGAGCCAGTGGAAATAGACTCTCCGGGCTCGGATTTGCGACGTTCGCGTTAGTGGCAGTTTGGGACTCGACGTTCGGAAGTGACTGAGCCGAGTTAATGGTGGGACCAAAGTGTGGACTTTGCGGTACATCGGGTTTAAATCTTGCGAACATGAAAGGTTCATTAAAGTATACTGGTTGAGGGTTGGAGTCGCCTCGGTAGGAGTGACTGGACGAATACTCTTGTGAGTTTTGCAGGTACCATTGAATTCGTTCTTCGACATATGCTCGTCTTTTTTCTCGTGCTAGTGCTTGTCTAGTTAAAGTGACTTTGTTCAGTCTTTGCGGGTATCTTGTCCGTCGTCGAGTTCTCGGAGTGGCGGCAGGAGACTTAGGTTCGTCCTTGTCCCGTGGCTCTACATAAATGGGGATGATGTACTCCACGTGTTGTTTGACAGGCTCGACAGGTTCATTCTCTTTGGCTGCAGGAGTGTCGTTAGTCTTTGTGTCGTCCGACGGTGTTTCCGTGGGTTTTTCCTCCTGACCTAGTAAGACCTCAGCCTCAGGGACATCGGGTGCTTGCTCTTGCTCGGATGTTTCCCCCTCGTCTTCACGGATTGGAGTGAATTGATTTTCATGGGTGTGCTGAGTATCGTCTTCAGGCGTAGGTGAATGGCTTCTTAAGGACCTTGACTCCTCCATACCTGCAGCTACTGGAGTATCAGACTCCGGTTTGGTTTCTGCCCCCTGTCGGTTAACCCTCTGTATAACGGTTTCTGGAGACGAAACTGTGTCCGTTGTAGCGTACGGGTCAAACTCGTTGACTTCATCGGACAGCAAGGTTTCGTCCACGGGAGACGGGATCGCGCTGGCACTTGTATGGATAATTTCTGGGATTCTACTCGTCCCTTCAGTCTCGCTGTCCACCGATATGGACCTCCTCAAAGTTGACCACGCAGCCTCAGAATTTCTACGGGGTGCAATCTTGACTGCTTCTGAGCTCCTTTTAGAACTAAGCACGGCTGCTTCTGAACTCCTTCGAGCACTAACCCTTGCCGCTCTTGCCTCCTGTTCCTCATAAAATGCTATTTCTTCTTGAAATTCAGACGATTCGGATAAATTGTTGTCCGTATTTAGTGCTTCACTCAACTCTGGCATTGAGTCTGAACGGAACACCTCGCTCGCGGAGGCGGACTCTGAGAGGCGTTCAGGCATGAGGATTTCGCCATTGTTGAGATACGATGGCTCTGGGGATGGGCTCAGGTCGATGAGAGGAAACGGTGTGTTTGTTGGCTGAGGGGATGCCGCCCCGTGTTGAGTCGGCGGCATCTGGATGGCTGGTATGATTATTGTGATGTTCATCTTGCCCGAGGGATCACTAAAGCGTGTCTTTGAAGCTCCACACTCACACCCACGGTAGTTGCACAACAGAGCAATGAAATGTCCTTGGAGGGACAAATTGCGACTGGCCCAAGTGAATCTTAAGCTCCGATATTTCACCTGCCTCCTATTTGCGACGCAGCTAAACTATATCTAACTAAACGGCAGTGCAAGTTCTCAGTTCAGAATTCAAGTGAATAATGCATCTCAAAGTGGGACATATTAACAGCGCAAATTCGTGTCGTTCTATTTTCCCAAATCAAGACCATGCTTTCTTTACGGCTATTGTTGGAGGCAGCGTATGTCTCGAGAAATGTTGGTCATTCGATTTATCAGCAAGAAAATCAGGGAGTTATTGGATTATAGCGTGACTGCGACTCCATTCCACCGGTCATTAAAATATGAAGGACTTCTCTGACTAGGGGCTCGTGTACGTGTCGGGAAAGCGCATTAGGTTGAACACCAGGGCATGTACTTTCCCTTTGACTCTTATTCTCAGGCTCACTCATGCCGCATACACAATTCCTTTGTGTAACAATAGACGGTGAGGCCCGCTTATGGCTTTTGTCATTAATCTCTCGTCTTACCAAGCAAACAGCTCGACGTTTGCTGTTGCATGCACTCGTGCTCATGGCGAGTCAAATCTTAAATCTAAACCTTGGCTTAGATTCGAAACCAGTATTTATGAGTCGATACTGCGTACTCACTTCGAATTGCCATTTACTGCTTCGCATTACAGAGTTTCCTTAATTAAGCAAACGGAAAACAAAATGAAATCGTGCTTACGTTTATGGGCTCGGCCATGACGACAGTAGTCGTGACAAATATGAGGCGGCGTGTCTTCGGGCAGCAACAGCGGGAGCGGGCTCAGAATGCGCGGAATGTCCAGCGGGTCTTGTGGCAGGACCTCAAGAAGATAAATTTCTGGCTCACTCGAGAATGGTGGAATGAAATTCTTGACCTTCATCTCAATCTCCTGCTTCGGCTTTAGCTGTCAAATAAATGAATGACAAATGCTACAGAATGAATGGAGACAGGCCTGTTTACACAGTCTCATGCATTGTCGTGTGGAGAAATTGGCACATTAAGAAAGCAGAGTGCATATGACGTTCCTTTATGCTAATGTTTATTGGATTTGAGAGGCCATTCAGAACTTGAACTTGTGGATGAACAAAATGTCCTGACGTCACTGCATCGTCTGAACTCGGTCTAAAAATTAAAACTTCAACACAATGGGCACGTACCTGAATAAAGATATTGCCGACACTTCTGACAAATATGTAATCGCGAGGAACTAAATCCGGACCAAGCTGAATCTGAAGCTCTCGTCGTAGATTGTGCACGGTTAGTTGAGGAAGGACTCTAGTAAATGCAAATCAAAGTGAAATTATTAACGACGTGTTTGATTATCTGTTCTTAAAACTATCTGCAAATTGGGTGAGCCGTCCCAGTGATAATGATCAAAATGTGCGCACTGACCTGACAAATCCAAGTGAAATTCCCTCCTCGATGATATTGTGTCTGTAGAGTCTTCGTGACAGGACCCATTTTTCTCTGGGAACCACGTAGATTTGCAAATCAACCAACTGCAATGCAAATAAAATGTAGAATTTAAATTAAAAAAGCTCTGCAGCTGTGTCCGGTGACGCGTCTCACTTTTCACATCATAAATGCATTGTTTAACTTACCATTGTGACAGGATAGGCTGCAGGAATTCGAGACTTTCTTCCGCTTTGGTCGTACTTATCTAATACACTTTTTCTGCCAGTTTCTTTCTCTTTTCCACCACCCATTCTACGATTACTCCAGAATGGGGCCCATGACTTCACAGCAGTTACCTGGTCTTAAACTCTGAGCAAGTCTCAAGCGGGCAGTTGCACCGATGACAACTGTCACACAACTGAATCGAAACGTCTCAGCACCTATAAAACGAAAGGTCGTTCTCGACAGCCGGAGTGGCGGCTACGAGCGTGGACGCGAGCGGAGGGTGAGTATTGAAATCACGGGGAGAGCTAAGTCGTGGTCCATATTTGTATTTCTGTAGTGCACCGCCTTCCTCCGACTGACCCACTTGTACAATGAGTTCATCAGTTGTACAAATCTCATTCATGATCCGAGTCGGTTAGAATTTGGCCTCGATACACACTGAAACACATTTCTCAGCTTAACCTTACCACTCGGTGCTTGTTTAAAACGAATGCATGCAATTCGGAATGTGGAACACTTAATTCACAGCTCGCTGCTTGGCTCATGGGCGAATCGCCTGTTGCCGTGTTTCTTTGGTACTCCTTCTGCTGAAGGTCTCTGGGTTGCAAGCCACCAGTGAATTAGGAGTGAATCGCATGACCAACACTTAAGGACTAGAGTGTGCAAATACACTATTCGTCATTCAGACGAACGGCCAATATCGTCAGCAGCGTGTGGCGGGTGTACATACGGCGAAACGGCGAGAGTGACAGGCAGAGAAAGGGTTTTCCACGAACAAAGTGGAAATGGTGATAGAATTCATTAAATTTCAGTCGGCAGTCCTTGAATTGTACACACAATGCATGTACTCCGGATTATGGAACCATACAGCCGCTGCGGCGTGGAACACTGGATTGATTGGAACCGGAAGTTTGTTATGTTGATGAATTCGACTCACTGGCTTGTGCACTACGACGGCAAGGTATGCAAGCGTCGGTGATATTGATTCTTTCGCAAAGTGGAGGACACATAATGAAACTAATAATAAAACCTTTGTGAGGAACGAAGAAGACCTTGTAAAATTGCAATCTCCACGCAATCTTCTCATTGAGTCCACATTCTCACAATCATTAGTATTCTTCGCTACATTCACAGTAGAGGCAAAAATTCCGTGATCTTAAATCCATGGACATCCGACTCAATCGTTCCTCCAAACCGGAGTCAATCAAAATTGGAACAGGTGTAATAATACATACGACAGAGAATTAGCGTGAGACACGAAATTTGAGGCACGCGTCATGCGATTCCAGGAAATTCGCGAGCCGTGATACAATAATAAGTACTTATACTCTTTCAACTTATCCGCGACCTAAAATCCGGCCAAACCCGGACGGAGCCAGATTCGGACAAGGAAACCGTGGAGCTGAGCAGCTGCTCTTTTCGGGACGAGAATACTGGACTCAAGAATAAACAAGCCGCTGATGTTTGATGACGGCAATTCTTGAATGAAGTGAAAGTCCCGAAGGATTAAAAAATTGAAAAACAATACAGGCTAAAACTGAGCGTGTGCGTTGAATAAGATCAAGAAACAGTTTCAGTTGTTTGTTTTTAATCTCATAAAGTTTTTTGATGTTTCATCTCAGGAAAGTGTGTAGGTTGTTAATTAATCCATAGAAAGTATTTTACCAGAGCAATCTTCGAGAAAGTCTCGCCACTCGCTTCTGCGGCGAAATGCTATAATCATGGATTGAATATGACTGCAGCTACTCTACTTTTTTACACCAAATGGGCTCATACAAATTTCTTTTCTTGATTTGATCTATCGTAAACATGAAGTTTGTTATTTGGAATTGCATCGACAATTGTAACGGGTCTATTCCGTCATACTGTCTTATAAGACAAGTGATTATTTTATGTAAGTTGGAAGAATGTTGCACTTTCAACTTATACATTCACTAGTTTGACCTCTCTTTATTTTTCTCACCGTATTATCTATCTCATGCAGTATCACAACTAAACGCTAATAAAGTTGACCATGCTTCATGTCAGTATTAAATGCAGATGTACTATAAGACTTCATACTGTGAAATATTTCAATGGTATCTCAATGTTCCCCATCTTCTCTGCAGCACGCAGCAAAGGAACGTCTCATTTTCTGCTGATTTCGCTTTGACTAATTGCTTGCTGGCATTTCATAAGTTTCCGAGCTTCGGTCTGGAAATGAACCGTAAGAATTTCAACCGTAAGAAAGATGCCCTCTCAAGTATATTTGTTCAAATTACCCGAATAAGCTGCTGGATTCGCGCGAAACTTGTTAGAGATGGCGATTTACAGCTTTCATCCAACATGGCCTCCGAAACAATGGTGCCGTCACTCACTGGCAACTCCTCTGGCTTCATGACATTTGCCACACCACGTTTGCCCCAACTCGGAGAAAAGTTTACTTGAGCGTCCACCGCAAATGTGAACACCGTGAAGATGACTCCGACAAGAACTATTGCTGGGGCCTTCATCTGCTCAAGAAAGATTCTGCTTATCAAGGCGAAATTTGCTGCTTTATTCAACTTTTAATTTCAAATTGCTTACGGTTCTACGCTGATGGAAGAATTGACAAATAGTGCAAGAGAATTGAATGCGAAGCGAAGCTCTGCTGCAGGAATTTCAGGTTTTGATTGCAAAAGCCAAATAATTGATTTGTCGGAAGATTCACTGACACTAACCGACGCTCAGGTGAGTTAAACGTTTTTATACCCTTCTGGAAATCGAATTTCAGTGTAATGAAACCCAGACCCACAGAACTTCCTCTTTTACGTGCATCCTGCCCAGCACCGTCCACTCCGCTGTGCTTCGGTATCTCAATATCATCATCTTTACTACGTAATAAAGCTGTGGGAAATGTCAACAAGCCAACGAGCTGCTCAAGTGAGCTTCGAGAGTGTACAAGAAATAGATTAATTCCATTTAAAAGCAGTGACCCGTTCTGATTTAATGTTCCATCATTGTCATAAAAATACGCGATACTCGGTCCACAGACTTCCCTTTCTCATTTTACGCAATTCGTTCTAGATTGAACTCCCACAATAGACGTCGAGAGGCTCGTGCACTTTCAGACAATCACGATTTCATGTTTTCATTTCGTTACTTCTTATCTCACACCAGCAGGTAATTCATTCATTCATGTTCGTATTACCTCCCAGCCAGTTTAAGAACCCAAAAATAGACCCCTATTTCGGACATCATGCAGACTACTTCCATATTTTACTGGACATAGCAGAAAGCATAAAGTTTGAATAAGAGGGATGGAGTCCTAAATGCGTGGAGCCTTCGAATCCTACACTCTGATGAGTAAAGTGCTTCAGCCCTCGCTCGGACCTCTTCAGCTAGAAATCCAAATCCCTCAAGGAACTGCTGTTGAGGTCAAAATGTCGTTGAGTATATCGACAACTGAGCCGAGCACAGGCGAAACGTCGCCGCGCTGGAAGGCGTTGCGATGATCCTGTAAAATGCTGGTGGGATCCCTCCGAATATCTCTCCCTCGACTTGGTATTTTACAGATGTTTCTTTATTTTTACTGCATTTGAATCGGAACGATTTTCCAAGAACTCGAATCGAAATTCTGGAGTATGGATCTTACTAATTCATTCAAGCGTGTTATTAAGAAATAATTTGTGGCTAACCAACTATTAGGCAACCACAACCACAGTGCAATCATCCTAACTTTCGTAAGTTACAAACTGGATCGAGAAATGCTTTCCTCGTCTTTGTCCTCTGCAGCTCTCCATGAGTTGGTTTTGGCCTGGTTACGTAATGTTTTCATGTGATCTACATTCGGCTTTTGTAAGGCAAATATTGAAATGGTTTAGCTGTTGTTACTATTATTTTATTTACCTTTTTATTTCGAGGTGTCATTTTCCTGTTGGCTGCCAATTGCAAGTGGAAGACAATTCGGTCAGTTAACCTCAATCTAGTCGAAGAAACTGCTGCAATTGCCGAACATGGGAACTGGAACTAACTGCTTTTTGCTTGGAGCTCGGCTGGCCAAATCATACCCGAGAGTGTCACGGTAATTGGGTTTATAAATAAAACCATGTAGCATTGTCCTAATGTGACATTTCATTTCTCCTTAGGAGTCTGTCTACGACAAGCACCCGCCATGAGACGTTTCTCAACAAGTTATTCGTTCGAAGAATTGAGCCGACCAAAGAGTCTCACTCAACCATGTTGTCGGATAAAGAAATAATTTACGAACTGCAAACTCATCAAGTAAAGCCGGCATTTTTGGACAAGTACCTCCAGAATTAGTGAGTTCAAAAAGCTTAAGTAGAAATCTAACGCGTGCTGCACTCCCGACCCGACAACCGCAGTGTCTGAGTGCATTTCATGTTTCAGTGAGAAGCATGTCAAACTGACTACTGATCTGAAATGTGGTGAGCTGGCAGCTAGCTGGGTGGTGGGCGTCGGAGATCAGGACCAAGTAATACATTTGTGGAAGTATACCGGAGGTTACACAACTGTCGATGAAGCAATTCGCACGTTCAACAAGGATGCGGTATGTCTGGACTGAAGAGAAGTATACTATGAACGCGGCTTAACCAACTTCCTTAAGAAAATATTCCTCTTCTTCTGAAGGATTGTCAAAAGTTACTCAAGGAGAGGCTGGAGTGCTTGAGATTACGCCAATCTCAATTTATGCTGCCGTTTAGTTTCTGGCCGCAAGTGGAGCCGCGAAAGGGAAACAACATTTATGAAATACGAAGCTATATTTTAAAACCTGGAACAATGATCGAGTGGGGAAATAACTGGGCGAAAGCAATCAACTATCGAAAGCACAATGAGGAAACCTTTGCTGGATTCTTTTCACAAATTGGAAGGCTTTACAATGTGCACCATATTTGGTGTAAGCTATTATCGGTGTATCTTTCGCAAGTTCAATTAATGAGCAGATCTTTGAACGCAGGCTACAAAGACTTGCAAACTCGCAAGGAGACAAGAGAAGCAGCTTGGAGGAAACCTGGATGGGATGAGTGCGTTGCCTACACTGTGCCTCTGATTAGGGAGATGGATTCGAGAATTCTTCTGCCAACTTCATTTTCACCAACGACATAAACGCTTGACCGGTCGTAGTTGAAAGAAACAATCAACTCTGTATTATTGAGCAGTATCGACTTGTATTTTCGGTTGAAGGACATCAATGACAACTTCACCATATTTTTCTGCAGTTTTGTTAATCTGCTTACTTCAAAGCCCTCTAACTTCTAACAGTAATCCTGCACGATAGTCTTTATCAATACCAAAACTACATGTTTGGAATTTAAGGTGTTGAATTGTGTGAGCACATAGAGAACGCCAAAACAAGAGTTTATATGAATAAACACATGATCGAGATCATGGCAATCAATGATGCAAAAAGCAAAATGTTGGTCCCTTATGACTTACTTGAAGATTTACAGCTTTAATCGTTTCATTAACAATTTCACATTTTCTGAAAAAGTATTGTGTACAAAAGTTAACATGTCAAGGTGAGAAATAGTGACGCTTCATCACTCGGCTAGAATAAAGAATTTATAGTGATCTTGTTGCGCCTGCATTATTACGCTACTTAGTTTGGTAGGTATCTCTAGTTCTTTATTATTCTAATGATAATGGCGCCTGTCTCTGTCTCTGTCCCTATCACGGTCTCGGCGATCCCTTCCGAAACGGTCAGAATCACGTCGGCTGCCACGGTCTCGATCTCTCCTATCTCTTTCCCGGCTATCGTCACGTCTGTCCCTGCCACGGTCCTTTGAACGATCTCTACGCTTGTGTCCCCTTCTGTGCCCATCCCGATCTCTTCGCGAGCGCTCTGGACCTACACAAGGCAGGAAATCGATTATTTTTGCTGAAATGTCTGCATTAGTAATTTTGGGACGATGCGACCCAATCAGGACTTACTCGAATCCGACCGTGATCGTGATCTTCTTCGTCGGGATCTGTTACGTCTGGAGGAGCTGCGTTTACCTTTTTCGGGTTCTGTGGGTCTGACTTCTTCCTCTTCAAACAAGCCCTCGTCCAGGTCATCATCATCTTCATGCTCCAACAACGAAATTCTTGGCTGAATTTCATTTGCTTCCTCTAAGACATGCCTCTTCTGTAAAATTAATCGTCAAATCAAACGCTACTCGTTGGAAATTTTTAGCTAAAACGAAACTTACCTGAAGTCTCGGAAGTATCACATCGCACACGCGTTCTTCTCGTAACAGTTCATCGATGAAATCATCCATAAAAATTACTTCGAAACCTAACAATTCGAGATATAACACAAAATTGAGATAACTTAAACTCGCTCATGTTTACAATCTTGTACTTATACTTGCCTCCGTTACGGTCTTGGCGGCGGATTTTTCTGAAATCATTCAACAGCGGCTCCAGATAATTATAACAATCCAGGGCTGTGCCTGTGAGCCTCAAGTAGTAAGCGCCCAAAGCACGGACGTATTTGAATTCGTCGTTCTTAATGAATTCAACGATAATGTCTTTCTCTGGCTGAATTTGTAACATTTTCAGCACTAAACACAGAAACGGCGTAGGCTTCACGTTGCCGCCAACAATACCTCCAATGAACTTCAGCTCCATGGCTTTGTCGACCAGCAGCTCCGCTGTTGGTAATTAAAAATTAAGATCGTACATTAGCCTAGCTGGCTTCAGGATGAATTTCTCCCATGAAAATACTGACCCGTAAGAGCGAAACATTCTTCTTTCCAATACTTGCTATCGTAAATTCTTGATCTGATAATCTTCTCAATCAGGTATTGGGGATTTGTCCCCTTTATTGATTTGGCGTCCTTTACTGTTCGGTTGGCCATTTTAACCAGGCGTAATGGTAAGTTCACAACCTTAATTAAGTGCGATCTAACTCTTCGTGCACGATTTTCAGTCGGCAGCCAGAACAAATACGCAATATTTCAAACTGTTTCAAACTCTCCGCACTTCCTTGCTCCTTGATGTTGAGTCGAAGTATTTGTTGCTCTTCTGTTGTATGCCACTTCAAAAAAATTAGATTCTTCTTTTCCCTGAAGAAATTAATGATGACTAGGTTTCAATTGTTGGCGTTGGATCTAGAGACCAGAACACGACATTCGGTGCATTGATGGAACCATCAACAAATGAGACTAGAAAGCCCCAACCCGATGGCTAACATTTTACCATGAATTGATTGCAGTTTTGCAGTTAGTCTACATGCCGCCTATTTACATGAGATTTATGTCGTGCGTAGCATTATGCGAATTGATGATCAATGATTTTGCCTAGTCTCAAAAGCCTCATATAAGTGAATGCTCATTTTTATTTGTCAATAGTAAATGTAGCCACGGCATCTAGGAATCGAAGAAATAATGGTGGTGCCAGTTCATCAGATTATTACTTTAGTACATTAATTTTCTTAGTATTGCGATATTCCGTTTGCAATGTACTGTGACAAACATGCGAATTGCAGAACTTCTCGTGCCAGGAATTGCACAAAAATTACATTCCGGGGTATGGAGAAAGTTCACTTACCTTCTATTTTTTACATTTAGAGAATTTATTCGTGAGAAATACCACGATTACGGAAAGAGATACGCAGTGTCAGTCTGTTGTGATAAATAAACATGATAGCCCTATATTGATTCTGTATCATTTATTTTCTCTCACAGACGGGGCTGAATTTCTACTGGACACAAGCAAAATATTGGCGACGTAAGATAAACCAATCAAAAATTCTCGTAGCATTTAACTACTGTTCAGTTTACACAACGAGAAGAAAGAAGAACATTTCCGCAATAGGTCATTATTGCTTCATTAATTATTACTATCAAGCACATTGACCGCCGAGTCATTCATTCCCCTGAGCACGCCGATCGGTGCAAGTCAAAACATAAGAACTCAAAATAGACAATATAAGACATGACGGTATAATATACATTGATATGAGTGGCAAGAGGAATGCACTCTGCAAAATATCACTTACAATTCACGTTTAACCTAACATTTTAAGCAATCGCGACTGTGGACACACTTCCGACGTTCTGCCAATGAAATGTAGCACGTAAATAAAAGGTTGCTACACCGCAGGAAATGTGACATGACACATAACATTCGATACGTGCGGTAAAGACTAATTATAAATATTAAAAAGAAAGTGACGAGTTTTTAAGGAAGCTGAACAAGAGGTGAGAAACGACAATGGCAATGATTGAGAATGTGGAATTTGTGGAGATGAGTTGAGAGAAAGCTCCGTTGCATTCATCCTGAAAATTAAAAGAAAATCGTCACCGGAATCTAGAACATTAATGAAATGAAGAGCAGATGACATTACTTCTTTGCAGCAACTCAACGACGTGAATTCAGTGGTGACATTTGGGTTGTCCTTCTTAACCGACGACTGCAGCAGTTGACGAACTAGTCAAATCAAACACGCATTCATTAGCTGCGTTAACAGGAACCAGAAATGTGCATTTGTTTCAGTCACAACAATGCAAATCATGAATTCAGCATTCAAGTCTGCATTGCATTTGAGTGCCTGGTTCCATGATTGAGCTTATAAATTGATTTAATTTTCATCATGCTCATTTCAATTGCAGAATGGCCGTGAGAGAATCATACTTTCTGCACGGAATCAATGGAAATAGGAAATGTGCGTGTTTCAGAAATTTGACATGGAATAGAAGCATAAATAAAGTGCCTGTCATATTACTCATGCCTGGTCTCCATTAACTTGTTAGGACTTCACTCAAACTCAAGGTTCACTGTGCACACTCCATTGACTCCATGCAATTACACATGAGCACAAAAATCTGCGCCATGCCGATGCAGATGAATTAGTTAAAAGTTCGTTAACCAGAATTGGAAACCGTCTTCCGTCCAGGAAACTTACCAAATCTTCTTGGTTTTCGACCTCTGCTCGTGTACGCTTCTCCAGTCTTTCTCTTCTTGTCATCGTCGCTTCCAACTTTGCAGTCATCTACTGTCCCGCACTCTCGTTGGATCTCGTTGTCAATCATGTCGCGCTTCTAAAATAAGCAAGAAAAACGAGGGCTTGTAGATTATCCCTTTCCTTACGCTATTTGTTTCTAATTCGAATGTCCGTACTATGCATCTGAGTACGGCTTCGTCTTCTCCTTCACACTGCGTCAGATGAGTCTCATTGTAACTCAGGTCACAATCTTTGCAAACGTAACACTTCAAAGCATCTATTTGAATCTTTCCCAATATGAGGCACGACACAATAATAAGCAAGAACTCAATGCGAGTCATTTTAAGCATTAATGGGCCAGCGCTGGACCAATACTTTCACTTGGACGCCCGGCCGTTCACAAGGCGTCACCCGTCTTTTACCTGCCTCGCGCGAGGAGAAGAGGAAACTGAAACAAACCAAAACGTTCGCTTATTGTCCAAGAGAATGTCTCACAATTCCCGAGGCTTTCCCTTTCACCAGTGTACGTCGTAAAGAATATTAACCTCACTTGACGCTAATAAAATTCAATTTGCTGAATAAAACTCGTTGTTTCGCGACGTTAACTGAAATGTATAAGCAATAAATCTCGGAGCCTTGTTAATAATTTTATGCAAAGATACAGCAAATGTCCGAATGGAGTTGCAAATGGAATTTTGTTTTAATGGTGAGAATGTTGACGACTGGTAGCCTTGAGTCTTAACTCGTGCTTACTTCGGGAAGACGCGCACACAACTAAACAACAAATCGTGAGACGTACTGCGAACGACGAAGGGTGGTTGGAAGAAATGGAAAGGCTAAGCTATAATAGGCTGGATTGCATGTGAAGAAAGTATTTCACTTCCTTGACAAAAACCTTTCTCCCTCTCGTAAAGATCTCAACTCAACGTCGTGGAAAACTATTACACTGCTACCAACGGGAAATGTGGATAGGACGTGAATATGGAAAGTAGACTACACGAGAAAATTAGAGCACAACTTTAGAAATTATAATCTGCGTGGCTTTCAGAACTGGTTTACAAAACAATAAGATTGGGGAAATATGGGTTAAGCATATAGCACGTAAAATGTGTCATGCTGTCCACATGAAATTCCTTCTGCCTACCTGAAATCAGAAATCAAAGTTTCTTACGCTCCCAATGCTTTTCCAGAGAAAGTGCAGGTGAGTAGGTCGGTCAGTCGTCGGTGAGTTGGATTTTGTGCGTGTTAATGATTAGTTTTGGTTATAACTGGCGAACAGGATATTTGCATGACTCTCATGTTGACATAGCGTTGAAGGTTTGCCGAGCGAGTGCTCATGGCCATCGAGCAGGGTGGTTCCTGAAGTACGGACTTGGCGAATGAATCAGCTACGCATTACCGTCGTAGGAAACTGACCGAATTATCTTCGACTACCGTTCCCGAGTGCTTACAGTTGCTAGCTTGACCACACTACTGCGGAACCTCCAATTGAAGCTTATGGATGAGACCTTTAAACGATTTGACCTGTATTCTACATCCACAAATGTAATCGTACTATCAGAATGACTGCCAGTCGCCCCTCTGCAGATTTGTCTTGGCACGGACTTGTACTACGTGTCTTCGATGTTCTCGTAATTATCCAGCTCCGTGTCTCTCCGCTCATCTACACAAGATAGTTAGATGCAGTAATTATAATCGTAATGTATAATTATGGTGGCCCGCAACTGTTCTGCATTAGACAGCAACCCATTTATTCAGTTCACAAACGTTTGACGAAATCCATGTTTTAGCTAACGAATCAGGGAAATTGAAGTGGTCCATCGATACGGCTGTGATGTGAAATCTTCATTATTGGACAAACAATGGCATCTGCCAGGTAGGTTTGGAGAGGATGAACTCATGAATGGGAGTGAGCACTTGAAAAATTCCATCTCCGGGTTCAGTTGCAGTAATTATTATGCAGGAATCTAGCATTTCAATGGTGTGTACATTTAATGCAACTAATGCATATAAACTTCACAGAGAGATTTCAAGTAATACTTTATAAGAGATGCCAAGTTTATTATAAACAACGTGTAAGTATTCTTACAAATGATACGCTAGGTAAGTAACAACGTTGGCTAATTAACATTGAGTCTAGTCAATAATGCTAGGACAGTCCTTAATTAATTTCATATTATTGTTTCATTACAATTCCTTTAGCTTTGGTTACATTTACTTTGGTTGTAATGCTTCTCAAATTCTGTACAAAATGTACCTCTAAAAGTTATGACGATAATCTGTTATCTACCGATCTAGTTACGATCTGCGTACTTACTCTGTTACAAAATAATTAAAGGAAAATAGTCATTGAGTCTAGAAGTCTATAATGTCCATTTGAATCTCCATGTCACGAAGGAACCGGTGACGTTTGCTTATTATTAGTCTTGATTTGCACAAGATGATTCAACGAAGATGCACAGGAGGGCAACAGGAAGGGAAGAGAGCTGTACAAATAACGTGGCATACAACACACGTTCTGCTGGGAAAGTTATTAATCTATTCCTCCTAACAGTTAACAAAGAATGACCAGTGACGTTCCAAATGATTGGTTTTGTTACTGCTAATTAGCTAACCTCGACTACTTGGCTCTAAGTACAAATGCTGCTATTCACAGGTTGCAGAAGAATAACTTCGTTCGGTTCCTATGCACAAGTCTGAATGTAGTTGTATTGCATTATTCGTCACGACGCGACACGTAGAACCATCAATTTCCGTCAAACAACAAATACACGCACGCGTTGACAATTACTGCTAATCTCTGGTTAACTACATTATTTAGAATGTATTGCTAGCTCCTCACTTTGAGACAATTTCAATTGACTTGCGATACAAAATTTGAGGTGTCATCACATAATAAACAACAACGGTTACAATTTATGTGCTTATTCGCCTCGCAACAAATTCGCATACTACCTACTAGCTACAAAATCTCATTCTTGCATCATCTGTGACAATTTGCATTATAATCTGCTTACATTTGCCAAACCATTTCAATCAAATGATTGTTTCAGTTTCAGATCTGAACCCGACATAAGCAAGAAACACCAGTTAATTTGGCACAACAAACACACTTCATCCACGCTATTCTATGCTCAATGCTCAAGGACTGTGAGACAACACCCATTTTAAAATACGGTGTGAACATTTATCGATCAGAACCCTCCGAACCCCATGTGGCCTAAATCCATGCCGTCTTGTCTGAGATGAAATCTTTGTCCATAGCGTTGTTGACCGCTGACGGCTGCTGATGCCATCGAGTGAGGGTGTGGATACGGGTTGGGGTAACCTGGCGGATAGCCTGGCGGCGTTCCGTACGTTGGAGGACTCAAGTGCAAACCAGCAGAAGAGGAATGTGGATAGCCTGAGCTTCCGGATGGGTACTGACCGTGGTAGCCCGGGTAGCCGAACATGAGACCGGGCGTTGCCGAAGGGGGACAGTAAGTTGGACCGCCAAATCCTGGGGAATTCAGTTCAGATGCGTAATAGGACGAGGACGAGTAGTGTGGCGCGGTTGAGTATGAGGGAGCGGAGCCGTGTGAATACGGCAGAAATCCGGAAGGCGTCTCGTAGTGGGAGCTGTGCGGCATCGACGTTGGCACTCCTCCGAGGTGCGAGAATGACGGAGCCATCGGGTCCGGCACCAGACTAGATATTCCACCGGTATTGCTCACGGGCGGTCCACCAATGTCCGCATCAGCAATGCTTGGAATTTGGTCTACGAGAGATTCAAGTCCGGATAATGACTTGGACGCAACATCCACAGGCTTTGTCTCATACGGCGCTTGATATGACGGAACAGGTGGCGGTGGGCCTTCTTGATTGCCTATACATCATCCAATTTAGCTGTAACATTATCACATCAACAAGAGCAACTAAATATTCCTTACCTCTGACGGGTACAGGAGGCTGGTAAGCCTGAGATCTGTTGTTAGTGTTGTTTTGAATACGATTGTCGTACGAGTGGTGATTATTGTAGGGGTTGTAGCCCGAATTTCTGTGTGGGTCGTGTGAGTTTCTCGGATGGGATGGTGGCGGGTAACCTGGCCCTGGTCCCACACTCCTGAATCCTTGTTGTGGCGGTCCCACTTTTGAGTACATACTGTTGGGGTCTTCCCTTGAGTGGTCAAACGCGTGTTCATGCTGGCCGTTGTGAAGAGGAGAAGGAGCTGGTGATCCGCAGGATATGGCAGCACTGATTTCGGAAGACAAGTCTGACTGCGTGGTAAAGGAGTGGTGGGACGGGGAGGGACCACCACTTCCGGCATTGGACAAAGACCCGTTTTCATCTCGCCGCCTATCCTCGCTGCTGGCGTTGGTGCCGGTAGAGTACCCGCTGCTCACAGAAGATGTTGTTTGGGTTGGGCATTTAATACTGTTATTCATTCCGCCATTGTCCAAATTGTCCGAGAAGTGCTTTGCTGAAGGTGTCAAGCAACCTTTGCCATCAGGACCTTTGGATTTTTTGGGTCGGCCCCTTCGCTTCTTTTCTCCAGGACGCTGTCCATCACTTGAATTATCCATGTCCGCCTCATCTCTGCCGCACTTGTCGTTGCTATTCTTGCCAATGCTGCGTTCAGGGTCCTCGCCGTCCAAGAACCTTCCTTTCTTCGGATTTGGTTTTTCCATTCCTTTGCGCGGGCGTCCGCGTTTCTTCTTTCCGCAGCCAGTAGCATCAGAGTACCTTTGTTCGTCCTCCATCATCGCTGACGCTGCTTCTATTGACAATTTCGACTCTCCATTAACTCCTTTGCTGCTTGGTTTCGAGTCATGGAAAACGACTTCAGATTCGTCCAAATCCGCGATGAGACCGTTGAGATAATCCCGAAACTTCTTGAGCGCCGCGTAGAATGGAACTTTGTCCGCGGCTCTTGGCAACTGAGCGCATCGGGCGCTGGAAGAAGGCATCACCCAAATATACTGCATACGAAATAAATCCTCGATTAGAGTTTGTTCGGTAGACGGGCCAAAGAGTTAACTTAAGCTTACCGTGTTCGTTCCATCGACGAATTCCTGCTGGCGACCAAAGGGGAAGTCTTTCTTCCCAGAAAATACCTCGTAAATTAGTTTGCCGTTAAAAACTGCTATTTTTGGTCGAAATTTCTGCAATTTCTCCAAAAGTACTTTGCTCCCTTGCTTGATTTCACGCCTTGTCAAATCGGCGCTCCCCTTTGTTGGCCTTGACACCATGTTGGTGAACCCGATACCGTAATGAAGCAAATTGTAGTCATCGTCAGCGGTAAAGGGCTCTGGTACTAATTTGGACAGGTACAAACACTTCCCTGTAGGAAGGGTGAAAAGCAAATTCAAATTTAGCTTTGTTTTAGAGAAAGAAAAATTCGTGCACCCCAGAGCGCATTTGAATTCGTTGTTAAGCTTACAGAAATGATTTCCGGGCCCGGCGTAATGGTGCCCCTTAAATGCAGCGAAGAGTCCTGGATTGATTCCAATCTGTGAAAATGCACAAGAATTGGAATTCAGGCTTTCTAGAATTTGCATGTGAGGGAGAGTTTGTGACTCTTACAATGAGTATATCCAAATTCGGTGACAAATGGTCGGGTAGCGATCTTTGCGAAACCTCCTCCTCGGACAAGCCATCGAAGCGATCATGTCTCTTCCTCTCCTTGGCATCCATCATGGCTTCTTCTCGGCCACCCTTCTTGTAGTCTTCATCTCTGTTCGCAATGAAACAGCAGAAATGAGTTTAAAAAATTCAACTCCCAAAATCGCCAATTTGCACATCATAAATGCTTGTGATTTTTCTCCCCAAACTGCGTCGGAAGGCACCTCAAGACAAAGACATGAGTGCCTGAAGGGTTGAGAATTTAGAATGCGTGCATGCATGAAAACAGACTCTCTTTCAGACAGGACATAAATCCAATCCACGAGAAGACTTTCTGCACTATAAAGTTTGCCAAGGTCAAGACTTGGCAACATGAAATTTATTCAGAGGTAAAATTTCGCAGAGAAGGTTTGGCTGACTGAGACGCATGAAACCAAGTGCCAAGCAGGATACATTTTTCATCCTAGACATTATTTTTGAGTTTTTTTTTAGCCTTCGTCGTGTTTTATGACTTTTCTGTCAATGCATGGATAATTTTACGATCTGGAATATTTCTAAACTCGCGAGCCTAGTAATTGTTACCAGTTACTTGGGCTGCGAAGTACTCATTATTCTCTGCACATTTCGTGAGACCCACACGACGGCGACGGCGAAGGAACAAGGATTTTTAGCCCCCTTTTACGAGCGAGGCTCGTCTGGCTGCGTTGCGCGCAGAACAAGCAACAATGAAAATGAGATACGACTGAACTGTACTTTCACAGTTGTGCTGAGTTCAACGTGGTTGCTGCTTCACTGATTACTTTATCGCCTAGATATTCATTTACTACGAGCAAACGGAGAAGAGAGCGCGTCGAGCCGACCGTCAGCCGACATCAGCCCCGCACTATACAGACAAAAGTCTCCCCTCACATCGTGATCACGAGCAGCACATTTTGTTGGGCAAAGAACAATGCCGTACAACAATGCTCCGGATTGTTGATGCACTGCTAAATACTCCTCAATTTGTAGAATGCCACGCCACGCATCTGTTCGAGCGAAATGTAAATAACAAATTTCGACGTTTGTTACCTGATTTCTGGTTTTTTCCTCCGTCCTCGCTTTTTGACTTGTGACACATACGTCGTGTTGTTGATGTCGTGATGATGAGGCAGGCAAGCAGTTGGCATTTCGTCCACAAAGCTGTACGGATCGCGATTGTTGTATTGCTCGTGTTTTATGAGTCCGCCGGAGTCCTGTTGCTGGTGGTGGTGGTGCTGTTGCTGCTGCTGATGGTGCAGGTGGTGCTGAGTCGGCTGCTTCGAAATAGCGTGCTGGTGGTGTTGGTGATGGTCGTCCAGGCCAACGAGAGATCGCATGCTGTGCGACACTGGCGGCATGAGCGAAGGGTCGTTGCCGAGCATTCGGTCCATGTGCATCGGGTTGCAGATTGAGTCCACGCAAGTCTCGTACCCGTCGTCACCTTGAGCCTTCATTCCGAGTCCGCTGCAAAAATTCCAAGTTCAACTCAATTAGGGGCACGATTAATGACTGCGCCTGTGGCTGGACTGTTCTACGGCTCGCTTCCACCACCGCAGGCGCGTGAAACGAGAAACGCTGGGTTGATGAAGTAAAAACGAAGTAACTCAAAAGTATGATATGGACTGTGAAATTCATTGCATGTGGTGCGTTGAGCGGCGGCAGCAGCCGTGTCAGGATGTAATTATCACTTTGGTGCACAAAACATAAAAATTCAGTGAATGATTTGAAGTCCGCAGGAACAAATTAGAGCCTAAGCCAGCTCTAGTGTGGTTGGCTACGAGCGCCGCAGTTACGGTCATTGCCTCACGTTCGGATGCGATTGAGCGAAGTCCACATGATTCTTCTCAGATGCGCAACAGACTCTGACTCTGTCAGCCTGGCCTTCGGGCCTAGTAGAAATCAACCTCACGCATTTCGTCTCGCTTAACTTGGCTTACAGCCTCGCCACTGTCACTGCTGCGCGTACTTCTTCACAAACGAAACAATGGGATGTCAAGCGTGGATTTCCGTTCCTTTCCCACCTTTTCCACAAGCCAAAAGTTGGCTTGGCGTGATTCGCAATGGCAATTTGTAACTTACGTTACACGTTACACTTCAGACAGGGCGAATGAAATATTGCTATTGCTGCCACTGCAATTGTACATGTCAAACGGGCGTCCGTGCAGTGGTAAAGCGGTACAGCATGACTATGATGGAATGATAATTGAGAAAGCACGAGTCAGACTTACTACTTTGAGTTATCCATGACATTTGATCCATCCATTGATGCACCGAGAAGTTTGGCAGTTTCTCGAAACAAATTGGCTACTTGCATATTATTGTCATACGACGCACAGAGTTAACGATTGCGAACTAGTTTCTTATTGCATGGCATTATGACAGCACTTTTCACCAATCGCCTCGCCTTGTCGTCAGAACTTTCCAAACTTTAACTCTAATGATGTCTTTTACTTTGGCTTGTGCAGGCAATCTCGGGTTAAGTAATCATGTTGGAGTTTCACGGGTTGAATTACTTTTTCCTACTTTGGCGTATCTGCTTAATAAGATGAGCTTCCTTGTTAAGAATTTATTGCACGGAAGATTATTTTGATTTAACAACTTGGTGAATTGATCATGTCATAATTTGGGAGACGAAGAAAGTTCAGTTCGGTAATATCAATGGTAAAAGTCCATCGTTGTGCGCTTACAGAGAGCAATGCTTGCATAAGTACGTTGCAGATTCTCGTGCCGTGGTCGTTTGTGGTAGCAATGCACGAAATGTGTGTAAATATTATTGTAAATGATGCTTATTGACAGTTAGAACCAATCCAGCAGCAGGGCAAGAAATCGCTTGCGTTCTGTCTCACTGTTGTCTTAATCACTATGCACTGAGCGCGTTCTTGTCTCACAGGCTCGCGAATTGTAAACAGCGTCGCTGTCACTGACAATTGCTGCACTTGAATTTGAGCGATTCTTTACTTTGCGGGTTGACCTTTCACTTTTCCTCACTCGCAGCGAGCGCTTTCACTTTGTTGCTGCTTTCACCGAAGGGTTTCTTTCTCGTTGGCAATGCACGACAATAAATGCAAACACGAAAAACCCTCTCCAATAAATAATATTCAGCGTTGAGGCTGCGGCGCGCGTCGATGCTCAAGCACGAGAAATAATAATTAATTGGTGCAATAACAGTTGGTGTAATGGTAATGTTGACGATAATTGAGACGAGGGATTTGTGTTGTGGAGTTAAATATTGATAACAATAATGATAATAGAATAGAATTTGTAGTTTGAAATGATGATGGTGATGGTAGGTAATAATAATAATGGATGCAGTGTGTAGTCGCGTAGTGGAATATGTATACAAGACTAACACAAGTTTTTATTTCAGTGAGGTTCGTGGCGGAGAGTGAAAAGAGTACCAAAAATGCAAGTCCTGAGTCTGACTGAGCAGAAGTGGATCGGAGCACTCCACCATTCCATCCACTGTTGGGTACGTACTCTCGCAACAACACAGCAGCTCAGTCAGTCGCCTGCCCTGCGCCCGTAGTACTCTACACTAATCGTAAAGAGTGGAATGCGTCTCTCTGATTATATTTGTTTTGTAAGCTCAAATGGTTCTATTGATCGATATGTATGTCTCTGGTAATTGGGTAGAGTAACTCCATGCACTGTGCTCCGCGCTGCTCTCCACTCTGCTCCATGCAATCAAAGAGAATATGGAACTACGAGTCACAGAACGAGAAGTGCAAGTCGTGGAAGTAGTGCGAGCAGTTGCCACCACCACCACGGCTCCGTCTTAATGCATCGCCGTGCTTGGTCCTTATTACAGCACACCTCGTCTTAGTTGCATACAACCAAGCGAGTTCCAAATTCTGGCTCATGCTTACGAACAAACCCAAGCCTTTTACTCACCCCGATGTACGCTCCTCTGCTTCGGACGGCAGTCGACGCTGCTGGAATGGAGCTGTGTGAAAGGGAACAGCCAGCGAGAGATTCCTAATAAAAACCGAGAAGTGAGAGAAAGAACTTCGCTTCCTATTACAGCCTCTCGCCCGTACTCTATATGCATAAAACATTTATAGGAGAAAAAGCTCTGCACTGCTCTGCTGTTTTTAACTTGCCAAATATTATGTAAAGTAAAGTTAGGGACTCGCTCGCCGCTCTCTCTGCCATTCCAGCGTCAAGCACCCGCATTCGCTCTCTCCGAATATCATCACACACATCCTGCTTTTACTTCCAGTCCAGCATTCCCGGCTGTGCTGGACCAAAATTTCGGTTTTTCTCTACACCAGGACGCCAGAAGCAGATGAGCGATAGTGAGAGGACGGATGATGGAAGACTTTAATGTATATAAGAATTAGAAAGGGACCACCACTCTCGCCTATAGCCCGTGACGCCCGCCCTGCCTATACTCATTATTACTTTCATTCTCTGATTTTAAAGAGTATGTCCTTCGTGAGCACAACTTGCTATACGCACACGCTGGGCTTTTATTTCATTTGGTAGCTCAACTAACCAAAACAGATTTCTTTCACTCTGCCGTCCACGTCTTGCGTTTTCCCATCTCAACTCTTCCAACTTTAAATCCTTTCGTGCTATGCCAGTTAAATGAAGCCTCGTTCTCTTCCCGAGCTGAGGCTCCGCTGCCAGGTTTCATCCCAACTAGCAGCCGTGCATCATCCACTCCCCGCTTCTCTCTGGCACTGCGTACGCGACGCGACGAATCTCTCCATCCATCCGCTGGATGCACGACTCTGTTCCGCGGTGCGGCAGGCAAGAACGTACAGCGAAGATCGTTCGCCTGAACCGAGCATGTTGTGCATGTAAAACTAATTTCTTATTTTAGAATCCACATGCGTACTTTCGGAGTCTCCTTCCTTTTCATGTCCTATAATGTTATTATTCTATTATGATAGCATTCGTCGGGGAAAACGTTAAGTCGTGGATTTGTACGAGACACTCGCGACTCACGCCAAGCATAGTCTCTACCTTCTCCTCCTTACCATTTTATGCACCGCTGAGATTCACGAGGAAAATGAGTGCTTATTACGAACGCGAACGCGCAAAACGTACTTGAGCTCCGAGGCAAGATCTCTCGAGTATTTACCAACGTCTGCACCATTTGCCACGGACAGACAGACACAAAGGTCGGACGGACAGGGACGGGAAAGGGGTGACTCATTAGGAAAACAACATGGCTTTTATCTTAGCGTCTTACGCAACCGCTCCGCATTGCAATTATCCTCCGCACTCCAAACTCATTTGCCACGGTTACGCAGAACAAAAAAATCTTGGAGAAAACACGAAAATGCTGTGCAGAAAAAGACAAAAGGCTTCTGGCTCCAAAGACTTGGTCGGACATGGACGCAAATAAAAATCAATACGTTAAATACGAGCACGGATTGTGAGCTCCAGTGCCAATGCCAACAAACTCTGCCCGTACAAGCTCAAGTCAATGACAAACGGCAAAACTCGCCTTAGCTCTAACACACGCTTAGGTGCAAGCATTGCAAATTAAGAATTCGGAAAATGAGTCATCCCTAGTAAATTGTTGATTAATGTTTCCTGCCAGCTTTATTAATTATGAATTCTCTTAATTCTCCTTTCCCACAAGGAGCACGGCGTGCTGTCTTCAGGGATTTGTGTATTTTCTGGAATTTATCATATTCAGACTAGACTTGTCTTCACACTCGTTAAATGACATTTTAATTACTTGCATACACTTGACTCTTCGACTGAAACTGCAAAAATTCTCTGCCTTTCATTCATTTATTTGCTTTTGTATAAAGTTCGTGCTGAACTTCTCCAGTCTTCTGTCTTGTTATTGTAAATTGATTTCTGCTATTTTTGTACATTTAACGAAGAACGCACAATCTCATTTCTCACGACCTCGGCCAGGTCACTTATTCTAGTATTCCGTTGCCCTCACCTGAATAAAGTTATCTTGTAATGTTACTTATGGCTGCAGGAACATCGCAGCAGGCAAATCGTTTCTCGGCTCAGAAAGTGTACTTTTGTTTTACATGAGTTTCAAGCTTCAAGTTTCCCGAGGATCAAAACTTTTTGCCACTCACATTTTGTTTGGCCTTGAAACTGGTTATGAATGCGTGTTAGTGTGTGAGTCTCATAAATTCTTGAAATGAGGCACGCAACGCATAAATACGGGAAGCTAGCAGTCTGTCATAATCATAAAAAGTGTAATCAGAGAAATGTTTTAGTAATAAAAAGTTATTGCTATACTTAACCGGCAAGATGTAGTATGGAATGACATGGATGCAGTCTATGCTGTGGAAGGAAACCGTTGAAACACGAACCTGTTTTCTTCCTTCTTGCAATTTCCAAAGCCAGCCGCAGAGTCTGCTTCGTGATAAGACAGCAACACAATCTACCATCTTCAAACTGCAGCTTTTCCGAACCATGGAGCATCTCGTTCGCTCGGTTCCTTCCTCTTTGCAGAATCTTGGGCACTCGGCTCCTGAAATCAGTACAGGAGAAAATCCTTCACAGCCTGAACCATCTGGATAGCATGCCGAATGCTGCACCGAGACAGACTCTATTAGTGATCTGGTCTGTCTGAAAACTCCTTTGCGTAGCGCAAATCAATACAGCACGTTCTTTCTCGGTGGAAGATGCGCTCGAGGAACCAAGTCAGATCAAACACACGTTGCTCGTTAAATCATGCATCGTCAAACCCAGTTAATGGATCAGAAGAGTGACAAATCTGAGAAGTAACATTTTTTTCAGACAAGTCACGTAGTGAGATTAGGACAGACTCTAATCGAATTTAGCAATGGTTCCAATTTATCTAAGAATTCACGTGATTAGTAAATACAGTCTCATCACATACATACTTTTATTGCCTATCATTTTTTCGCTGCGCACAGGTAAGAATTGCACCTCATTTCGCAGGGAAAAATCGGAGACATTCGTTCTGGTTTTTAATATTTCAGAATTTAAGGCGGACGCAATCAGTTGTTTCACGTGCTCATCAAGAAATCGAAATGACATGACCTGCGAGGACCCCTTCAACGCAAGCAGTCACTCGTATGTCGAAAAATGTCTGGTGCCGAAGAAAGGACGAGACGGTCTCTTTCCAGCACATTTCTGCATCAAAGGTTAGACGAAGGTTTGGCCAATTTGACGCAAATATTACGAAATCTCGTACGAATACTTGCGACAATCTTTCGCCTTGGTGGTATGCGACACTTGACAGGGTGATTTTGTGCTAGCCAGTAACTACTGCCCTCCTTGTTGGACACAGTGCAGTGATAATTTGAGATTTATTCACGACGATGCTAATTTATGTTGCTAACCTTATTTGATAATCGGTAGGAGCTAGAAAATATTCACGCCAACTTGTTGGGAGTAGCGATCCAATTACATCAACTTGGCTATCACCGAACTGTGCCAGATGAAATATGGCGAGACTACTCCTTCATGCTCAACGAATGTCGCCAAATAACTCAAAAGTCTTATAGATAGCTGAAGCCAGGCGTACTACATCTACACGAAAATGAATTGCTAATTCTAAATCATGAATGTTCTTTGTTTTCATGGTTCCTGATGCTGGATGCCAACAGTATTCGGTGTTCGGGTCATCAATGGTGAGATTCCAAGTTTTGACGGTCGTGCGAGTGTCTCAATTCTGATGCTTTATTTTTTCAGCGACCACGAAAGAGACGCTGATCGTTCGAAAGTGTGCTTTGACAGACATGTACAATCAATGTGGCCCCTTCACATTAGACCAAGAGCGGTATGAAAGTGGATGCATTCTGACGTGTGATCATGATGGCTGCAATTCCTCTAACAATAAATATTCGAACAAGACACTGTGTATAATTATTTCTCTTCTAATATCTGTAATACCCTTAGCCTTCTACTACACTTAAAATATCGATCGTTATATATTCGACTACTCTAAAATATCATTTTGTCTTAAGAAATGTATGCAACTGAATGATCTGCCTAAATATAACAATTCGCGAATCCCATTCGGCATGCAGTAGTGGGTGCGCATTCTTTCTTTCAAACAATTCCCCCC